>CM061130.1:96537387-96560387 GCA_030789695.1 Scilla litardierei | reverse complement strand
AGGAGAAGTCTCACCTAGACTTCGCAGAGGTATCCCTGAACTCCGTGGTGGGGTTCACCCCGAACCACACCATGAAGTTGTCAGGACAGCTGGGAGACACGGCGGTGACGGTACTGATCGATAGTGGGGCCACCCACAACTTCATTTCCAGCCGGGTAGTGGAGCGACATGGGCTACAGCTGAGCACCCTGGAGAAGTTTACCGTTCTGCTAGGGACGGGGAAGATGGAGGAGAGTAAGGGGCTCTGCAAGGGTCTATGCCTGACCTTGCAGGGGGTCCAGATTATGGAGAACTTCTTGCCGTTGGAGTTGGGCAACGTGGACATCATCTTAGGGGTGCAGTGGCTGAAGAAGTTGGGGGAGATGAAGGTGAATTGGAAGCTCCTGAGGATGGAGTTCCAAGATGGGGAGAGGACCGTCGTGTTGACCGGGGACCCGACCCTTTGCTTTTCATTGGTGGCCTTCAAGGCCATCACTCGGGCGTTGCGGAACGAGGGGGAGGGGTTCCTGGTGGAGTATCAGGGGCTGACAGCGGACTATGAGCAGCACGAGGAGGAGACCGCGGCGGAGGTCGAGCAGGTACTGGAGCAGTACCAGGAGGTCTTCCAGGATCCTCAGGGGCTACCACCATCCAGAGGACACGAGCACGCGATTGTATTGAGGGATGGGGCAGCACCGGTGAGTGTACGGCCGTACCGATACCCGCATGTTCAGAAGGATGAGATAGAGAGGATGGTGCGGGAGATGCTGCAGGCTGGGATCATTCAGCCTAGTGTGAGTCCTTTTTCGAGCCCAGTCTTGCTGGTCAAGAAGGACGGGAGTTGGAGATTTTGCGTTGATTACCGGGCGCTGAATAAGGAAACTGTCGCTGACAAGTTTCCTATTCCGGTGATCGACGAGCTGCTGGACGAGCTTCATGGAGCAGCGATCTTCTCGAAGATCGACTTGAGGGTCGGGTACCACCAGATTTTGATGCGGCCTGAGGATGTGCCGAAGACTGCCTTCCGCACCCACGAGGGCCATTATGAGTTCAGAGTCATGCCTTTTGACTTGACGAATGCCCCCTCCACTTTCCAGGCCTTGATGAACAATGTCTTCCAGCCCTACCTGCGGAGGTTCATTCTCGTGTTCTTTGACGATAGACTCGTCTACAGCAGGAGCTTGGGGGAGCACTTGGGCCATTTGGAGGTGGTCTTCCGGGAGTTGTTGGCGCAGCAGTTGTTCGCCAACCGGAAGAAGTGCAGTTTCGGCCAGGCACGGATTGAGTACCTATGACACGTGGTGTCAGCCGAGGGTGTAGCTGCTGACAGATCGAAGATAGAGGCCATGCTGGATTGGCCCGTTCCTACTACGCTGCGAGCTCTCCGAGGGTTTTTGGGACTGACCGGATATTACCGGAAGTTCGTTAAGGGGTACAGCACCATAGCTGGGCCCCTTACCGAATAGCTCAAGAAGGATGGTTTCCATTGGGGGGAGGAAGCCACCAAGGCCTTTCAGGCCTTGAAGGTGGCCATGACGACCGCACCAGTTCTGGCCTTGCCAGACTTTAGCCTACCTTTCGTGGTGGAGACCGATGCGTCGGGATACGGGTTGGGAGCGGTGCTCATGCAGGAGGGACGACCCATCGCCTATTTCAGCCATGTGTTGTCAGCTAGAGCACGACTGAAATCGGTGTATGAGCGAGAATTGATGGCCATTGTCCTTGCGGTGGCAAAGTGACGGCCATATCTGTTGGGTCGGGAGTTCGTGGTCAGGACGGACCAGCGGAGCCTCAAGTACCTGCTGGAGCAGCGGTTGGTTACTGAGGAGCACCAGCGTTGGTTGTCCAAGCTGGTGGGGTACCGGTTCGCGATCGAGTACAGGCCAGGATTGGAGAACAAGGCAGCTGACGCCTTGTCTCGTCGGGAGGAGAGCGTGGATCTGAGGGCTTTGTCACGACCGATGTGGTTGGACTGGGAGCCCATCTTTCAGGAGGCGGAGAGTGATGAGGAGCTGGGGCGGATCCGCGAGTTGTTGCAGCAGGGACAGGAGGGGCCGATCGGGTATTCCTTGCAGGGGCGTCGACTGCTGTATCAGGGGAGGTTGGTGCTGCCACGAGCTTCAGGCTTCATACCCGTTCTCTTTCAGGAGTTCCACGGGTCGGCGACGGGGGGACATTCCGGGGTTCAGCAGACATACCAGAGGATGGCTAGAGAGGTGTACTGGCCCGGAATGCGCAGGAGGATTGCCCAGTTAGTAGCAACTTGTGACGTCTGCCAACGTCACAAGTACATGGCCATGGCCCCGGCAGGACTCCTACAGCCGTTAGAGTTACCGGAGCGAGTATGGGAGGAGGTCACTATGGACTTCATCGACGGGCTGCCACGGTCCGAGGGGTATTCAGTGATCTTCGTCGTAGTGGACCGTCTGAGTAAGTATGCCCATTTTATACCCTTGAGGCATCCTTACACAGCGGTCACGGTGGCCACAGCGTTCATCCGAGAGGTGATCCGCCTGCATGGGATCCCGGGGTCTATAGTGTCCGACAGGGACCAAGTATTTTTGAGCGGGTTCTGGCGGGAGCTCTTCAGGGTACAGGGCACGGTCCTAAAGAGGAGCACGGCATACCACCCGCAGACAGACGGGCAGACTGAGGTGGTGAACAGATCCATAGAGACTTATCTGCGGTGCTTCGCCTCGGATAAGCCCCGACAGTGGTACAGGTGGTTGGCATGGGCAGAGTATTGGTACAACACCTCGTACCACTCTGCCGCGGGGACGACTCCCTTTCGGATCCTGTATGGGCGAGACCCACCGTCCTTGCTCCGATTTGGTGACAGGCAGACACCGGTGTCACAGGTAGAGGCTTACATGGGGGACATGGATGCGATGTTGGAGGAGCTCCGGCGACACCTATTGAGGGCACAGCAGGTTATGAAGGCCCGGGCAGACGGGCATCGGAGGGAGGTCCATTTTCAGGAGGGCGACATGGTGTACCTAAAGCTGCGACCCTATAGGCAGAAGACATTAGCTCGGAGGCAGAATGAGAAGTTAGCTGCTCGCTACTACGGACCCTACCAGATTGCAGCCAAGATTGGGAAGGTGGCGTATCGTTTACACCTGCCTCCTTCCTCGAGGATACATCCGGTGTTCCATGTGTCGCAGCTACGGAGGGCGATTGGAGACCAGTCAGCGACGTCGACGCTGCCACCTTCACTGACGGAGGACATGGAGGTACTGCTGGAGCCATTGGATGTGCGTGCAGTTCGACAGGGGCCAGGACGACGCAGAGAGGTGCTGATTTATTGGGTGGGCCTGCCAGATTGTGATGCCACGTGGGAGGCGTATGACGTGGTTCGGGAGCAGTTTCCAGATTTCCACCTTGAGGACAAGGTGGCTCTTTTAGGGGGGGTATTGATGCGGACGCACCACCTCCGGGCCCCCCTTCACCTCCGGATGACGCGGTCCCACCAATCGTGACGTACGTGCGGCGCAGGAGGCGCGGGATCGCGACTTAGTGGGTTTAGTAGGTTAGGGGGTATTTTAGTCCTTTCAGGCTAAATTAGTAATTCCCCATTTTCTTCTATTTATTAGGGCTAGCCGCCATTGTTAGGGCTATGCTTATTTTGTTGAAGAACATCCTTAGGCATCTTGCGAAGGATCTTTAGGCTTTTTATCCGTTCAAGTAAAAGCTAGGAGATCGAGTTCGTCTCGAAAGAACTCACTTATCCTTGTTCTTCTTTGAAATTCTCAATCAAAAATCCTCTTTTTAATTTTTCCTCTTTTAAATTCTGATTTCTATTGATTCGATCCACCGGATCGTATCACAACCTCCATGCTTGTATTGATTAATTTGATCTTACTCAAAAAGCTCTGGTTACGGATCATTCTTCATGGGTTCTTGAGTTAGGTGCTTGCCATCATAGTACTAAAGATGCTTCTTTACTTGATCATTGTACATAACCACATCTTCCATAACAATTTTACACTGCAAATGGTTCTCAGTATACTAGTTTAAAGCAAGATACTCTTTGCAATAGTAGTGAAGGTAGGTTCTTAGTTCCATGTATTCTTCATATCCCGAAACACGTTGAATTTACTTTATATGAGTTAGCTGACGGATCATCAATGCAGTCACCTTGGATACTACTTCATGTATAGTTTGAGACAATCATAACAGACATATCATTGGGACTTGATATAGGCATGGAGGTCTTTGTTATATGGATGAGTTCCCAGCTTACGCTCTTAGTGTTGCATCTCTATCAAAATTCAATATTTGGCATCATAGATTTGACAATATTTCTTCGTCATAACTTTGTCATCAATTGGGATCAGAATTATATGTGATGTTCCTTCATCAAAATTCAATCCTTGCACTAGGTGTCAGCTTGCTAAGCAATCTTCAATTCTATTCTCTTATAGTAACTACATTTTGTTTGCTACTTTTGATTTTATCCATTCTAATATTTGGTATCATATAGCTCTTCTTAGTAAAGAATGTAATCGTTATTATGTTCTCTTTGTGGATCATCACACTCACTTTACGGGGCTATATTTCATGCGTGGTAAGTCTGATTTTCTTCCGATCTTCAAATAAATGGCCACATTGATTTAGACCCAATTCTTTAAGAAAATTGAAAAAAAAAATCTTTCGTTCATTTCTATAGAAGAACTAGTCATAACTCGTGACCATTAGTCAAGGGGGATTCAAAATATCCCCTGAAAAATTTCCACCCATTTAAAATCACTCTCAAAAAAATTTGCAGCATCTTCAAAATCACCACAAAGAAATTTCCAATCACCTTCAAAATATTTCTCCCAACAATTTTTTTAATTATATTCAAACTAAAATTTAGTTTTCCCAGGTAATTTAGTTCCGCCAAAAATTTAATTCCATCCAGATTTAGTTTCCCTCAAAATTGGAAACAGAATTTAGTTCCAACTAGAGAATTTGGTTCTACTAAAATATTAGTTACACCTAATATTTAGTTAGATAGATTTAGTTCTACCAAAATTTAGTTCCCTCCAGATTTGGTTTCTCCCAAAAATTTAGCGATTTCCACCCAAAATTTTGCACCCAAATGTTTGGTTTTTCTTTTTAAAATTTTCACAAACTCTCATTCTATCCATTGATCTACCATCCTTCTACGCACCATTTTGTCCTAGTCAGCAGCCCTATTTAAAAACATTCCTCAATTGTATGATAGATATACATCTTGAGAATATCATGCTTATCTTGCCCAGCAGGGCATTATTCCTTAGTTGTCATGTGTCGGAACACCTGAGTACAATGGTGTTTTTGAGCGAAAGCATAGCATATTCTTGATACTACATATTCTTACCTATTTCTTTGGCTATTCCCACTGAATTTGGGCTAAGGGTGTTTTCACTATAATTTTTCTTATTAGTCATATACCTTCTTCTGTTTTAGCCTTTTAGGTGGAGTTGCTCCTTTTCAGAAGCTATTCACATGTACACCTTATTATTATATATTGTGATCGTTTGGTTGCACATGTTATGTCCTTTTTCCACCACATGAACACACTAAGCTTTCTACTCGTGCTGTTTAGAGTCTATTTGGCTGCAATTTTGGACCCAAAGGATATAGATGTTATGATCCTATTGCTCGGCGCATTTCTTGCGGTGCGACATTTTAAAGCATATACCTTGCTATGCTCAACGTACACCCGAAGTTCATCTACTACCCACTCAATGTACCATTGACTGACATTTTTAGATTTTTCTAAAAACACCCAATCTTCCTCTTCGTCCATGTTTACCATTGTCGTTCTTCAAACGTCGGACCCAATTCTTCACATCCAGGTTGTGATTCATCGACATCAATACCCATCCAACTTACTGATCCATGCATCTCTAGCATATCTGATTCCTTTCATGTATCGGATTCTCTTATTACTCTTTGATTGAGATCCAGCTCAGTTATATTTAAAATCTAATTTGATTTAATTTGATTTAATTTGATTTTACTTTGATTTTATTTGATTTTTTGTTATGATTTTATTTGTTTTTTTTACTATGAACAGTGATGTGTAAGTAGGAGACTTCAATAAATTAGCTTGTATGTCTTTGAGAGATGGTAGGGATTAAGTGATAATTGTTTTGTTTTGAGTTTTTAGAACTTGAATATCTTACATGCTGATTTTCTTGAGTAGGTTAAGGATTAGCATAAGTGTGAAGCTCTTAACATATCTTACCTTTGTTAGGAAACCTTAGATCTATATATATTTCCATTTTCCTCTTTGATCAATATAGTTTTGCTCAAATTTGGAATCAAATCAAATTTTTTGTCTTCTTTCTTCATCTTCCTCCTTCCCAAAATTTCTGGAATTTTTCTGGCTTTAAAGATTTTTTTTGGAAATTTGGAAATTTGGAAATATATAAAAACGAGTCTCAAAACCCTACATGGCACTTCTTTTGTCTCCATAAAATTTTCTTGACCTTAAGTAATTTTCATGCTATTTTTTGAATTTTCTAAAAAAGTAGCTTAAAGTTTTCTTTTCTTCTGTAATTTTCTTGCTATTTTTTGAATTTTCTAAAAAAGCAACCAATGTAGTTCATCTGTTGTTCATCCCCTCTTTAAACCTGAGCTCAAAACCATGACCCCATCTAACCCTAAACCTAGCCCGAAAATCCCATCTACAACCACCTTCCTATCAGATCATCACAGTCTGTTGCCATCGTGTCACATGTTTTCTTGTTCCTTGTTATCACAGTTGTCGGAGTCAACAAGTAATATTTTCACCATTTGTGCCTTTATTAACCACCGTCATTGTCCACAATTTCATCTACCACCATCGTCATCCATAAGTTTATCAACTGCTAACTACCTTGTTATCATCAAATATTGTTGTCATCATAGTTACCACCGTTTGTCATCTTCGTGGCCAGCAGATAGTGTCGTCGTCATAGTCTCCCGTTATTCTTATGGTCATCGATGCTAATTACGGTTGGATCTTGAGCCGAATACAACTTGCCTTAGCTTGAGCCGATCGCCCAAGCCAGCTTGCCATCGAGCCGATCTGAGCTGGTCTGAGATGTATGAAAGAAACCTGAGCCGCCCCATCCTATCGAACCAGACAAAGCTACCCAAGCTGACCGAGCCAGTTGCTACAGTACCCGAGCCATGCCAACCGAGTTACAATTTAAGCCGAGCTTTTGCACTGTGCAGCTTGGATCTTTTTAGGGGATTTTTTTGATTGTTCATCTTGCTACTATAGTGATGTCTAGTTTGGGTGATTTTGGATCATTTTCGAGCTTTTTTGGGTACAAATTTCAATACTAGGCTTCAATGACTGATCAACAAGGATTCTACATGTTGTACTTTATCAACGAGCTCTTTCCATTATTAGTAAGCTGTTTCCATGCCTCTAGTAATCCTTCAAATTTCCAGTAAATTTCATTTGTTTAGTTCCTACACCAATGGTGCATTGTTATATATTTGCTTTTTATGTGAAAAAGTTGTATATGTAGCTTTTCTTATTCCTAATTTATAGCATAAACATAAGCTGCATTTGCACATATAGATCGAGCCCTGAGGACTCTGTTACTTTTCAATATAGATCATTCATCTAGCTTGAATATAATATTTGCACAATCATCCATGTAATTACCTGAATTTTGCATTACATTACATAGTGCATGCTCTTTCGTAGTGAATTTATACGAACAACATGGCTGCAAGTACAAATTCAAATATAAATGATTTATCACAAAATATGGATGTCATGTTTAGATCGCTAGAAGATCACAACAGACACCTAGAAGCTTTAGAGGTCCAAAATACACGTACACCAGGTAATGAGAATTTTACAATGGACTTTGGGCATGATGAAAATCGTAGAGCTAGGAATTAGCAGCATAAGAAATATGGATTGGACAATAGGATACGAGATGAGGTTTTTTAAAGATAGGTGAGATGTGATTCCTAAGGTAAAAGTAGTTGTCTTGACGTTTAATGGTGCATGACCCTTAAGTTTTCTCTGATTGGCTTGCAGATATGGATCACTTCTATGCATGGAACCATATCTAATGAGCGCATGGTACGATACGTTAGGATGAAGCTCTAAGAATCAGCCAAGATTCATTGAACTTCTATAGAGAGAACGTGTGAGAGGTCAATCGAGATCTCATTAGGATATGGGAGAAGATGAAGACACAGCATAGATAAAAATATCATCCTCTTGCCTATGTAAACTGTCTCTTGGACAAACTACATGGTCTTCGTCAGGAAAATATGACTACAACTGACTATGTGATGAAGTTTAATAATTTGAATATAAGATGTGACATGCAAGAAGATTCATATAATATCATTTTTTGGCTTGGAAATAGGCTCAAACCTGATATTCGACATAAGATGTTACACATAACATGTCCATTATTGGGGATGTCCTACAATTAGCCCTAGACCTAGAGGCAAATCCTAGTGAACTCCAGGATAGGAAGTTCATTTCTGAAGTCAGGAAGCAGCCATGGCGACAGTTTAAGCCAAATTCTAAAACTACTAATAATGCCGCTAAAGATGCCAAAGGTGAAGATGTGATTGGTGAATATTCATGGCAGTGCAAAAGAGGCACCAATTGTTACAAGTGCCAAGGCTTTAGTCACTATGCTGCCTAGTGTCCCTCTCGAAGTTGGATAATACATTAGGCTTCCAACAATGATTCAGTCGTTAAGGGGATAGTTGAGAGATTTACACACCAGATGATGGTGTTAGTGATGTTGGCCATGATTTATTAAAGCATGCTACCCGTTTGAAAGTTGTTAGGTGTTTAGCTTTGCATATGAGTGATGAAGATTGGCAACATACATATGTTTTCTTTATCCATGTCAAGATTAACAACAAATCTTTTCATGTAATTGTAGACATGTTACGTTAATTTGGTCTAAGGTATCTGTGAAAAAATTAGACTTTAGTATTGTAAGCCGTTACCCAATGCTGTCTGGTGCTTATCTAATTTAATAGTTATCAGGACTCTATCGGGTGTGATGTGTTATTGATATCACATATTTTGGTATGCATGCCTGGATTGTATGATTTAGATGTTGCATATTTAGCAAAATCAAACACATACGTGTTCATGTTCAATAACAAAAAGATTGTGTTAACTCTTTGCCAACCAAATATTACCACAAAGGACAAAAGAACGACTATTAGGTGGTTAAAACTAAAACTAAATAAAAAAACCACTACGCTTAGTGATTCAAGACACTTTTTCAGTCCGTAGTTGCATTTCATGATCCTTTTGCATTTCATATGAGTGATTTGCATGATGAGCCAACAACAATGTTTCAATCGAGGTTCTAGGTTTCGGTCGATACCAGTTGGTATCGGCCACAACCGAGACGAAACCCCCATGTTATTGGTATCGGCCGTATCGGCTCGGTATCACCCACAACCGAGACGAAACCCCCATGTTATTGGTATCGGGTGGAACCAGTCAGTATCGCCTAGTTTTGGGCGATACTGGGCGAAACCCTAGGGTTTCGATAACCCTAGGAAAGAAGACAAGGGGAAAAGTCGGAGGAGGAAGACGACATACACAAAATTCACATGATTCTACAACCCTACAACAACCCCACTCGTGATCCTACAGTAACCCCACTTGTGATTGTTGTGCGCCGTGCGGAAGCAGTCGGATCGCCGAAGTATCTAGCACGAAGAACAAATAGAGAGCAAACAAAAGATTTAGGTCGCCTAAACGACCAAGGGAACACTTCTCTTAATTTCAAATAAAACACTCAACCATTACAAAGAAATCCTCACAAATGTCTCACTCAAAGATAGCTCACAATGATCCTATGGAACTTCCAATAGGATCTCATACAACTCTCCCAATGCTTCGATAGAAGCTCAATTGGATCAACACTTCTTCGGTGCTAATAACCATGCATTCGGTATCCTTTTATATGACTCAAAGGGGAGGGGGTTGGTGCACCAACCCCCCATTGGGTTGGTGCACCAACCCCCCATTGGGTTGGTGCACCAACCCCCTTGGTTGGTGCAACAACCATGGGCAGCCCATGTTTAAATCAAGCCAACAACCACAAATCTCCACCTTGGCGAGATATTAGGTCTATGTCACACAATCGACCATCAACGCTCATCCTCGGTGAGAATCATCTCGTGTTCCCATCATCTTACCTCGAAAGGCTCATATGGCTTCGCAGAGCCTCATTGCCCCAGAAGGGGCCACCAAAAGTCATCTCATATCGTCAACTTACAAGTCCGAGCCTTACTCGAACTTGACTCCAATATCGATCTTCATAAGCTCATCTGTCGAACAATCACTAATGCCAAGTAGCTCCACCCGATTCTTGGCTTCATCATTCGTCGTTGATTCCATCTCATCACACCAATCTTTTCTTCGTCCACATAGGTCACCATTGTGCTCCACCTCACCGAATAAGGTTGGAGACTCATCACACCTGACAAAGAAAGCAAACGAGACTCTTTTTACAGGTTGGCATCTCTCATACATTGGTCTCCAAACTTTGATAAAATCATTCTGCTGTGCAAGTTGTGGGGATAAGGTATCTCCACCATACGGACTTGAACCATCACCTCTATTAGCACCACCTCTCCGGAGATCATTCAATGATGTCTTTGTTGCGTGCGAGCTTGAATCGGTAGCTCGTTCATCTGAAACTCTCGTCGTCTTCATCGTCACCGTACCATCCAAGTAATAGAGGTTGCCTTCACGCTTCCCCTTCATCAGGATCATTGCCCTCGTGTCACCTTCAAAGCGCCGTCCTCCATAGTCACTTTGCAACCCTTGGCTTCAAGTGAACCAAACGATATCAAATTGTACTTCACATCTGGCACATAATAACATCGCCTATGTCACGTGTGACACCATCACTCATCTTTATGCGGACCGTGCCAACGCCCGCCGTCGTGCATGCTCCATCGTCTCCAAGAAGGACTTTACGCTTACAACCTTCATGTAAAGTAGTAAAGTACTCTCTGTGGGGTGTCATATGAAACGAGCAACCCGAGTCGAGCACCCATCCCCCCTCCATCACCCCTTTCGTCGCATCAACTAGGACCCACTCATCCACCTCCTCGCTTTTGACGATGTTGGCGGTAGCATCTTTCTTCTTATTGGCCTTTGGGCACTCCCTCGCCCAATGTCCTCTTTCTTTGCAAAAAGCACATTGATCCCTCTCAATGTCTGTGCGCGGAGCTCTACTATTGTCCCTCGTCTCGGATCTATGGTTCCCTTTGTGGCCTCCACCACTTTCATTGCTCCGACCTCTAACCACGGTAAGCGCTTCGGATCTTTGGCCCATCATCTTCTCATCATCCTTCTTTCTAAATTCATTACTTGTGAGAGCGTTAGAAACTTCATTGAAGGTGATAGATTCTTTACCATAGGTTAAGATCGAAACGATGTGCTCATAGTCTTTATGCAGTGAGTTGAGGAGAATCATCGCCTTGCCCTCATCTTCCACCTTGACGTCGATGTTCCTCAAATCTGTGAGGAGTTTGTTGTAGTAGTCGAGGTGTTCTTCAACTGAAACTCCTTCCTCCATCTTGAGGCCAAAAAGCTTCTTCTTTAGGTGTAGACGATTCTGAATGTTCTTCTTCATGTACTTCTCACCAAGCGCATCCCATAACGCTTTTGCATTCGTCTCCTCCATGAAAGGGTACTTCTTCTCCTTTGTCAAGTAGAGCCGGATCGTGCCGCAAGTGGTCCGGTTCATCATCTTCCACTCCGCATCTGACGTCGTAGTCGGCCTCTCATCTAGTACTTGATCTTGACCAAGTTGGTTCAAGATGTCAGGTACTTCGCATCTCCACATGCCAAAGTTGATACGCCCATCAAACTTCTCAATTTCGAACTTCGTATTAGATACGATAGTTCGCGTTGTTGAAGATTGCGCTATTGGAGTAGAAGGATTTTCGTCGCCGTCTTTGCCCGTCTTCTTCGTCTAGAACTTCGTCGCCAAAGCTCCGATACCAATTGTTGTGCGCCGTGCGGAAGCAGTCGGATCGTCGAAGTATCTCGCACGAAGAACAAATAGAGAGCAAACAAAAGATTTAGGTCGCCTAAACGACCAATGGAACACTTCTCTTAATTTCAAATAAAACACTCAACCATTACAAAGAAATCCTCACAAATGGCTCACTCAAAGATCGCTCACAATGATCCTATGGAACTTCCAATAGGATCTCATACAACTCTCCCAATGCTTCGATAGAAGCTCAATTGGATCAACACTTCTTCGATGCTAATAACCATGCATTCGGTATCCTTTTATATGACTCAAAGGGGAGGGGGTTGGTGCACCAACCCCCCATTGGGTTGGTGCACCAACCCCCTTGGTTGGTGCAACAACCATGGGCAGCCTATGTTTAAATCAAGCCAACAACCACAGTGATCCTACAGCAACCCCATCCGCGAGTGAATTTTAGTATGTACATCCACGAGCTCACAGAAAATGAAAAAAAAAACTTTAAAATGAGTGCAAAACAGTCGAGAGGCCCGATACATACTTTAAAGCCCTCGATCTTCCCCCCGATCTCGCCCTAGATCTCAGAAGGCGCAGCTTCAGCTCGCAGCTTCGTCTCGCAGCTTTCCAGCGTCGTTGTCTCATTCTCGAAGCGTCGGCGGCCTCCTCTCGACTCTCGCAGCGTCGTCGTCTTCATGTAGCAACGTCGGCGACCTCGTCGAGGTGAGTTTTTGAATTTTGAGGGGATGCATTCGAAGGGATTCGAAGGGACTCATTCGCGAACCCACCGTTTTGCTCAGCATTCGAAGGGATGCATCGAATATTACGCGCGAGTGGGAGACAGCTCATCGCGTTGATTTCTTCGAATCGAAGCATCGGCTATCGAACGCACTGCGTTACTTCACGCACACACCACCATTTATTTACAAGTTTTCCATTCACAGCCTTTGATCACTGGGTAAAATGGCAAACTTGTAAATAAATGGTATATGTGCAAAGTAAAATGGTGGGTTAGCGAATAACTAAGTATACGTAAAATGGTGGGCTAGCGAATAACTTGTAAATAGATTGTAAATTGATTTTATCTCTCTTGTTTATTTTAATACAAAATAATATAAGCAAATAACTAAGTAAATAAATATATGATAAATGTTTAGTCTATGGTGCTAATGATTATGATCATTAGGCAAAATAAATAATCATATTTACTATTTTTATAATTAACGATAAACATATTAATTAACACAAAGCATGCATGACCACCAATCTTATTTTAAATTAAAAACCGCCCCACTTTAACCTCCACGTTGGATTAGTTTCGTAATTCTCATGGTGATTATGCTTTAATCATGCTATTAGTGTTGGATTTAGTTAATTACTTAATTAACTAAGAATTTGGAGGACTTGGAGATACGGGCAAGGACCTAATAGGAGTCTAATGAAGAGATTATGAAAGCAAGGTAGGTGGAAGACAAGGTTCAATTTTTTAAAAAAAATTGATGGGGAGTGCATTGACAATGTCAACTACCATATTCTCATTGGTTTAAAAATCACTATCTTTTAGCTGTACTTGCAACCATTGCCTCGTTATTTTATTCTTTCTTGTTTCAATTTTTTCTTTTAAAATTACAAAATCTAAGCATGGTTTAAGGGAAATAAGGTGTTATTGGAGAAAATGCTCTCGTGTAGTCAAAAATTTCATCCTTCACATGCTTTTAGCACTGTTTTTACCAACCTTCATATTCTAAAACCCAGAAGCAATACAGATCCATACAGATCCAGTAAATCCTAAACTTTTTGATTTTTGATTTAGATCCCGTAAATCCTAAACTTGTCAAATATGGACACATTAATTATAGGTATAATTAAAGACATATTTTGCATATACTACCTTTTTAATTAAAAAAAGTGATATAATTTTAAAAAATGCTTAAATCTTATGAACTTGAAGTTTTATAGCGTTTTCAATCATTTGACCACAGTAATGCTTAATACATAGTATATTTTACAATTCGTCTATAAGATTATAATGCTTTTTTGTTGTAGCTTAATTCAAGTCGCGGGAGATAGAATCAAACAACTATAATTTAAAAAAAAACCAAACTGCACTAGTTTTTTTTCATACTGAAACTATTAAAAATTGAAATTTTTGAACAAAAGTGATTGATAAAAAAGTGTATTTTGAGAACTAAATATTGCGGACCCCATGGATATTTTGGGAATTATCAAAAACAGATCTCTCTCTTTACAATAGCATATATGACAATCGATGTTACACATTAAAATAACCGTCAATTTGTGATAACTGATAACAATGTGATAATTATTATTCGATTAATACTGCTATGATATAAGTTAATTATGTGATAATTGTTTATATTCATAATACCTGATTAGGATATCCATTAATTAAAGTATTATGAAACATAAATTGTTATGCGATATTGGGTATTATAAAACATAAATTTAAGTATTAATAAATTGTTTTAACTACAATTTTTCCTTTGTTATATGTTGCAGTAATTAAAATGTCACGAAGAACTCCAAAGAAGACGGTGGATATTGGGTGGTCCCATTGTAAAATGATCGGAGATAACCATAGACATATAAGGTGCAACTATTGCCGTAAAGAAATGCATGGAGGCGTGTCTCGCCTTAAGGAACACTTGGCAGGAATTATCGGGGATGTGCAGACGTACCCCGAGGCATCGAAAGAAGTGCGTACAGAGATGAGAGCGCACGTATTTGAGAAGAAGAAAGAAAGGGTACATGCCAGATTTGATAAGAAGAGGATCGATGAGGAGATAATGGCAAGGCCTGCGGAGGAAATATCAGATGACTCAGATGAGTATGTGGATGACATCGAGGAGGCGAGAGACCTTAGAAGAGCTCTTAGAAGAAGTAGACGAGAACTTACCAAAGAAGAGATTAGAAGTGAGGGCATAAGGATGGGAGCAGGGTCGTCTGGGTTTGGGGCCTCTGGGCTAGCCAGATGGGGTAGTCGTACCGACCGAATGACCGGTATGTTCGCATGCGGTTATGCTCGCGATGTTGAGCCAACCGGTAGACCAGCCGATGCTTTCAGACCCGGTGCCGACCCTTTTTCTTTGACGAAGAAGGGTAAATCCCAGTTAATTATAAAGAATACCTTCATGAAGAATGCCAAGGCCTATGTCGGCCGAGCTATGGCCAAATTTTTCATTTTCAACCACATCCCATACAATGTGACCAATAGCCCATATTACAGGCCCATGGTGGATGCTATTGTGGAATCAGGACGTGGCGTTGCTCCACCCACTGCTTGGAAGCTGTCACACATATACTTGGACTTAGAGCATGAAGAGATAAAAAATTATGTAGAAACTTTTCGTGTTCAGTGGGATGAGTACGGTTGCACACTGATGTGCGATGGCTGGACAACACAAAATAGAATGAAGATTATTAACTTTCTTATGTATTCGACCCACATGACGGTGTTCCTGGACTCTGTCGATGCAACCGACCAATTTCAGAACGGTCCGTACATATTTGATCTTATGAACAAATATGTAGAACTAATTGGGGAGCAGAGAGTAATCCAAGTAGTTACCGACAACGTGGCAAACTACAAGTCAGCTGGACAGTTGCTGATGCGAAAGAGACATCATCTGTATTGGACGCCGTATGCGGCGCATTGCATAGACTTGATATTTTCTGACATGCTATCTCTAATGTCATCACCGTATTTGAGCCACTGTTGATGGTTCTCCGGCTGGTCGACAGCGATGAGAAGGCCGAGATGTGGTATCTCTACGAGACCATGGACCGTGTAAAAGAGGAAATTCGAAAGAATGTTGGTAGGGGATACAGAAAATGGTGGGATATTGTAGACAAGAGATGTGATAGACCGCTACATCAAGATATTCAAGCTGCATGCTATTTTCTGAATCCTCGTTTTCAGTACTCCTCCAATGCAACAAACGACAACGAGATGCTGGTTGGACTCAGACGCATGATCGAGAGGCTGGAAACAGACATCTCGAAGCAAATTGACATTGACAGAGAGGTAAATGTAATTTGGATATTTTTATTTTGATATATGACTCGATGTAGTAGTTCACATTCTGAAATTATGCTTGATAATTGTAGTTGGAGGTCTATAAGATTAGAGTTGATTATTTTGGATCCCCTAAGGCGGAAATGTCGATAACAAGGGTCACTCCAGGTATCTATAAGGATCTTAGATTTCTATATGTTTCTCATAAACGATCCATCTTTTCTTACCACTGGAACTTTTTGTAGCTCAATGGTGATTAAGCGTTGGGATAGAGCAAGCTCCAACTCGTACGCGCTTAGCTGTGCGTGTTTTGAGCCAAACGGTCTCTTCTTCCAACTGTGAACGAAACTGGACCACCTTCTCACTCATTCACACTAAGACCAGAAACATGTTAGCAATGGAACACCTTAAAAGGCTGATCTATGTGCATTATAATATGAGACTGAGACATAGACATGCGAGAAGGTGCGAGAATGACGATAACCAACTGATCGATTTGGAGCAGATTTTTCATGAGGATGATCCATTGGAGGAATGGACCAGGGAGGCAGAAGACAGGGTGCTCGATGACAGAGATAATCCTTGGTTGGACGAGGTGCTTGCGGAAGCATATCGTACAAAAAGCAACCAGCCGCGGCCAAGTCACACAATATCACGTACAAGCGAAAGAAGACAGCCACTCAGGCTCAGCCAATAGCGATGATGCTGCATCTTCTGATGACCAAGGTCCTACAGACGAAGGTTGTGGTACGTCGGCATCCGTTCGCCATACTGAGAGATGTGGGGACCATGCTTATGATACACAACATTCGCATGGGTATAGAGATCATGATAGGCAGCACCAAAGTGAAGAATGGGGGACGATACCTACGGTACACTCTGAATATCAAGGGTACCAACGTTCTTCTGATTATTATGGAGGTTATAATATTCCTGCCATTCATGAATCGTATTCTGGTGGATACTCAGGTAGCCAAGGTGGTTATTTCGCACCATACAGACACTCTGATGTCTATGCTGATTATGGTAGTCAATACAGGTACGGTCCAAACGTGACTGAGCAGTCCAACAGTCAAGGTAGTCATGATACGCCTTTCATCGAGCAGAACTGGCCCTCAGCATACGATAACATGATGATATCTTTTTAGGCCCGAAACAGATGCAGTATTCCTATGCTCCATACTGCCATGCACCACAGCCGGATGATGAGAATTACGAATGAGATTTTTGTATCTTTTTATTTATTTTCTTCATTTTTGTATCTATTGATGTATTTTGTATAGCTTTTGTATTATGAAGTCAGATTTATGGATCGTCAATTTTTTTTGTTCTTTTATATCTATTAATTAGTTAATCGTTGTTACAAATGAGTAATGTAAACAAAAATACATGAAAATACCTGAAAAATTCAGAAAAATACAGAAATGCAGAAAATTCAGAAAAATACATTAATAATACAGGAAAATACAAGAAAATACAGAAATACAGGAAAATGCATGAAAATATAGAAAAATACAAAAAACTCCAGGAAAATACAGGAAAATGCAGAAAACTCCAGGAAAAATACCGAAATACAGAAAAATACAGAAAAATACGGTTCAATTCAAATATACAGAAAAATCCAAGAAAATACATGAAAAAAACAGAAAATTACAGAAATCCAGAAAAATCCAGAAATCCAGAAAAATAAAATAATGAAGGGTTGGTTGGATTACTATATTAGTTACATCTAAAAAGTTTGTACGCATTTTTATGTATAGATTACAATGTAACTGACTAACAGTATGTAATACGTCACTATGTGTATATAGTATATACATATTTAAACTTTAAAGTATCTTCGAAACCGATCCGAAACGAAACTACCGATACGAACGATACAGACGAAACCGAAACTTGCTTCCGAAACCACTGAAACGGACGATACCGATACCGAAACCTAAACTTTTGTCGGAGCGATACCGAGACCGAAACCGAGACCTAAAACCTTGGTTTAAGCATATAGTGAACCTTACATAGTCGACATATATAATAAGGATGATGATAACCTAAATGTGATGTCATATAAATCTTCTTGTGAAGATCATCATGCATTCTTCACATCTAACAGGGACAACTGCCACAACCATAAGGGTGCAAACTGTGTTATCTTAACCATAAGAGCAAAAATATCTTCATAATCGACACTATACTCTTGCGTAAAACCACACACCATCAAACACGCTCTATAGCACTCTACAGATTCATCACAGGTCGTAATATTCTAAACTTAGCAAAAAGATATAGGAATCTTCCTAGAAGGGAGAGGAACAAGGTCCCAACTCTGAGTGCGCTAAAGTGCTGTAATCTCCTCATTCATGAGAAGCTTCCATTTAGGAATTCTTGCAGCATCAAAATAATTTTATGGCACTTGAAGACAATGTTTTGCCGTTAGAAAAGATTGAACGCCAGATGAAAAGCTATCAGAGAAACAACCAATCCCACTCTTATACTCAATGCTCAAGATTTCAACAGCAAACAAAGTTTACACATTTTTAATTCATTCAATCTCTATGTAATAAAACAAGTCTTGTGGCCTTTTTATAGGTTTACAACTTAAATAAACTTCTACCACAACCGGTGTATGACTAAAATAAGAAATTACTAAAAATAAAAAAAATTGACTAAAAATAAACAGAACTCAAACTCCTACTAAAAGAAAACTAAAAAACTCAAATAACAAATTAAAAAAACTTAAATACTATTAAAAATAATATGAATTCAAATTGCGCTAGATGGATTCATATCATCCTACATTGATTTGAAAAATTCATCACATGATGAATGTTTATAGAAAAAGCATTTTTGGCACAAGTTAACAATCTCTCGTAGCTAGAGAATACATGTCTTTGAACTTTGAAATGAAGCAAAATATGGACTTGCAAACAAGTATACGTAGAGTGTATCAAAATATCGAAAACAGGAAGGCACATGAAATCTGTTGATTGGTTCATCGTGGAGAACCGGAGATGATGTTGGAATTGGATACGTCCATGACGAGTTTAACACAGGAGGTAAAATGTAAATATTAAAGGATTAAAGGGGGCTATATGTAATCTCAATTAACCTTTGTAAATAATTGAAATTAAGAGAAGTTGAGAGTTCCTACTGTAAAAGTGTTATCCTAACTACCATACTGTTGGAAGGGAAATGTTGTCTTCACAACGTAAAGATTCCAATGTAAATAAACCTTCCCTTATTTCTATATATACCCCTGAGCGTCTTTGTAAGAAACATAAGTTGTTTTACGTTCTTCTTTCCCATCAAAAAGAAGAAGAAATGTTGATGGTAATCTTAGTGGTGAAAAGCATTTGGTTTTTTCGCGTAATTCCAAATCTGATCCAAAGCAAATCAATTTCTCCTTTTGATCTTGTTCCGCTGAGAAGAAGGTGATGTGTTTATCTCATTTAACAAATATACTTTGGTATCAGAGCCATAGAATGGAGAATTCATGCTTATTTATTTTTTCAGCTTGTTTTTGAGCCTTGTACTGAAAGATTGGAATGCCTGTGGGATGGGGCTCGACATCATTGATACGACCATGGGGTTTCATCGATCCACCGTGGGAGCTTCGACTGTCGACACTCGCTGTGTGGGCTTTGCCATGTTGCTCTGCTTGCAAGGCCATGGGACACCGTTGCTATTCGTCGGCCATAGGCTGCTGCAAAGGGCTCGGCCGTTGGAGAGATCGTCGCCGTGTGCGGGCCTAGTGCTTAGCCCGCTGTTGTCGCACGACGATCGGACTTTGCCGTCCGACGACTGCACGTGCGGTAAGAAAGGCTCCACCTCACCCTTGCACGAGCCATAGGGCTTCGCACAACCACTTCATACGATGGCCATGTGGTTCATCCCATTGCTCGGTCCTGAGGGGTGTGCCCGCTGCCATTCATGGCATGGCTACGCCCCGTCGTAGATCGGCTGGTCGTTGATCGGCATGGGGGCCAACTCTTGTTTGCTGCAACATTGGCTCCGGCCACTGCCGATTAGGGGTCAGCCATAAAGCTTCGCCCACCACCATTCTGTCGTGGGTTTTCGCCCCTGTGATTTTCTCCGACGACATGGGGCTACGCCACCCCTACTAATCAGTTGAATAAATTCATCCGCTACCGGACGAGTGGGGTCATTCAACCGCCCTCTACAGGATCCCTTTACCCCTCAGTCGTTGGCCTATGGTGCTCGGCTTTTGGGAAGGGCCGACCACTGGGTGCTCGACGGGGCTTCGCCCCTATCGTTGGCCGTGCGATCCTGAAGATCCGACACACACTCTCTCTCCTTACAGGAGACTGAAGTGTTCGGTTCATCCCTTGTGCTTCACCCCCTGCTTGGCCGAAGGGTTTTGCCAGCCCTGTCGCCATGGGATTGTTCCCCACTCACTGGGGATATGAATCGGGTCAGATGCATTGAAGGGGAGAGAGTGAAGAGAGGGTGACAGCCTATGATCATATATTTAAATTTGTGCTATATATATATTATTGTAGACTATAATTCAAACTTTAATGTTAGCATCATACTCCAACAGTAATAATTATAAAGTTCAGAAAGACACTCATTAATAGTATATGCATAACTATGAGTGTTTAACTATTTGACAAAAATTGATTTTTTCAAATAATGTTAAAGGTATCATGCATGACCATGCATTTTATTATATATGTATGTATGTTTGGTATACAATTATAAATACGACATTCATATATATGTTTGATTCCTTAAGATAAATATGCAACAATTTATAAATGCATATAAAGAACATGAAATGTTTAGATGCACAAGATAATTCTTATTGAAACTTATGACTGATGCATGTCATTTATGTTTGTAAAATTTTTAATGCATATGTTGCTTATTGATTCTCATGCATGTATTTGCAATACAAATTTACATGAGTTATATAGTTAAATTTCTAACGGACCCTTAGTGTTATATGTTAACATTAATAATTTAAATTGACAATTTTAGTTTGCTAAATATTGATTATCAGAATCATCCCACATGCTTATTTTATGTAAATAGTGTCGTAATAATATTTTATGTAAATATTATAGACTTGTTAAAACCATATGTTACAAGTTTGATCAAGAACAGACAATGAAAAACACAAGCAAAAAACACACAGATTTACGTGGAAACCCCAAGACGGGGAAAAACCACGGGCAGAGGAGAGAAATTCACTATATCGAAGATCTGGTACAAAAAAGGGGGAGAAGTGCGGCGGCTAAAATTAGGTTAAAGCCGAAACCCTAGATTACATCATATTTATATGGGGGAAAACAGAAAAAGGTCCATACCGCGGGGGCTCCGCCCCCGCACCCCCGGTGGGCTCAGTGGTGGGCTACGGTCTCGGGCCTATCGGCCCGATCCCTCCGCTACCACTACAGAGCCCTGAAAATTTCCCAATAAATGTCGCACCGCGAGATCTTCGGGTCGGGTCACTAAACCGGATTCGGGTCACACACTTTAACACCATAGTTTTAGGTTTCGGCTGAAACCGACCGGTATCGGCCGTTTCGGATCGGTCTCGGAGGGGACTGGTCCGAAACCATACTTCACTTCTCGGTATCGGCCGTATCGACCGGGTTTCGACCGTATCGGGTGGGTTTCAGCCCGTATCGGGCGATACCAGCCGAAACTTATCTGATACGGCTGAAACTTGAAAAATGAAAAGAAAAATAAGAAGGAAAACACCATCATCAAAATCCAGAAAAAAGAAGAAGAAAACGAAGAGGAAGAGGAAGAGAAAGATGGGGACGTACCTCATGGTCGCCCGCCTCCCGCTGCCTCCCCGAAGAAGCCCGCCTCCTACAATTTGAGGTCTTACATACTAGCATTTATTGTAAATTTTGTTTGCACGGTGCAAGTGCAGTTGTCCAACACATGCTAGCATTTATTAAGAAGTTTGCCCTTTTGTGTGAGCTGTCCACTAAAGGCTTTCCAATTAATTACAAGCTTGCCATTTCAGCCACTAAAGGTTTTCCATTTATTTACAAACTTGCCATTTTTAGCCACCAAACCCTTCCATTTATTCAAAAGCTTGCCATTCTCATTTATTTTCAATCCCATTGATAAAAAATGTAATATATTTAGCATAATACTTTTAACAAAATGTGTAACTAGTAAAAAAGTATTTGTGCTTTAATATTTGATAATATTTGATAGTATTTAATAGGGTTTTAAGTATATGAAACTACCGATACCGACAAAATGAAATTACCGTCCGAAACCACCGAAACGGGCGATACCGATACCGAAACCTAAATTTTGGGAAGAGCGATACCGAGACCGAAACCGAGACCTAAAATCTTGGCTTAAACAAGCTCCTCATGTATGGTTTGAGAAATTTAGTCAGGTGGTTTAAATTGTTTTCTTCGTAGCATGTGTATCCATTCTATGTTCATACTTTGAGCTAAGAGATCCATTCTACTCTTTTATATGGATCATATGATTGCTACCTATGACGATCATTCCCACATGCAGCATGTCAAGCATTATCGTTAGCATCATTTTGCGATGACATATCTTGGTTTACTTTAGTATGTCCTTGGACGTGAGGTTCCTTATAATGGTCAAGGTTACTTTGCAGAAACAAACGGCTAATGTTATCTCTTGATCTTGTTTGATAAATGATCGTACAACTTCCAATTTTATTGAACTTCATCAAAAGCGTCTACCTAATGATAATGAATCGCTCCGTAACTCCACTTGTTCTCAACAACTTGTTAGCAGATTATCTCTGGATGAGTATTGCTTACTCAGTTTTTAGTTAGCTCTATGATTGCTCATTATTCGGCTTTGTTGCTAGTCTCTGGCCACTATCTTTAAGGCACCTGATCTCATGTATTACTCTTTCCCGCTTGCTTTTTTGCATCTTTGTGCTTACTATGGTATGGATTGGGCTGGTGACGTTATTGATCATTGATTTATTATTGTTTTTTGTTTTTTTGACAATTCTCTTATCTCTTGGTACACCA
>CM061130.1:96506165-96536887 GCA_030789695.1 Scilla litardierei | reverse complement strand
TTCGAAAAGGCGAGCGACGTGGCATTATAACGACCGTCCGATTCTGATCCAACGGCGGATCTCGGCCCCGCATTCAGCGACGACGCGGCGAAGCACTGGCCAAGCGATCAAGATCGGACGGCTCCTATCACCCCCGCAATTTCGAAGCGCAGCAGCGAAGCAAGCGGTCGACGTGGCCTCTGCTGAGCCGTTCGATGGCCCATTCGACGGTTTGGATTAAATCTGAGCTGAGTTCGGATTTAAATGATGCGGATGCGGGTTGTGCACGATTTTTAAAGCGACACGTGGCGACACGAAATCAAATCCCGCTTGGATCGACGGCTCTTGTTTGTTCCGACTTTGATGTGCGGCCTGGATGATGCGGGTGTGATTTTAGAGCGGGTTTGAACCCGTTAGCACAACCCAAACCTGCAATCTCTTTATAAAAGGTATTTTAGGGTTTTTTGAGCGTATTCAAGCAGATTGGGGCGTATTTTGGGCGTATTGGAGGCTCTAGGAGCCGTATTTTCCCCCTGAAAAATTCTGTAAAATTCCAGAGGCTTGTTTCTAATTTCCAGAGAGTTTTGAAGACTTTTCAGAGAGATTTGGTGATATTCTCTTCAACTTTAGCTTGTATTTGGGTGTTTTAGCTTGTATTTTGCCTCTAAACTTCCGTATTTTGCTATTAAACCTATGAATTCTGATCTGAAAATTGTTTATTCTGATATTATGAGTAGCTAAATTGTTATTGTGCATGGTTTGGAGTAGTTAGGGGCTATGATTTGTGTTAGTTTGGTTGTATTCCTTTTGCTAAATCGTTAAACGTCGCTAAAATTGTAATCGTTGTTCGTAAATCGACTTTGTTAGATTCCAAAAGAATTAATTAAGTTGATGATCGCCCCAAAAAGGTGAGCTTTGATCTCCCCAAAAGGGAGTTTCATACCGTAGTTTTGATCTCTCCAAAAGAGAGTTTCATATCGTATTATAGCTTTAGCGACGATCTTTTTGAATATTTTGTTTGAACCCCCAAAAGGGCATCTTCCGATGAATTGCTCCCAAAAGGAGAATTCATTGAGTTATATTGGATATTTTTCCCGGTGAATTGCTCCCAAAAGGAGAATTCATTGTGATATATTCATCAACCAAATTAATACGAATCGTTGACCCTAACGAACCCCTACCATGTGCAAACTTTTTATAGGTATTTTCATACACGAATTTCTTTGTTCGCACATCACCATCACGCACTTTCACACCATCACCATCATCGTTGAAGTGGTTAGTTTCTTTTCGTAGGATTTCTATTTGATTTGAATTGTGGTTGCAACAGATTTCTTCCCGTGGATTCGACACCTGGACTCCCAGGTTTTACTACTTGTACGGACTCTTGCACTTGAGAGAGAGCACACTTTCGGTCCCACCAGTATTCCCCCCTTATTCATTGCCCTCCCGTATTTAATTCTATTGCATTGAGGGCAATGCAAGTTTCAGCTTGGGGGAGTCGCACTTCGTGCGTCATTCGTGTCGTTTTTCTTCTTTTTTGAGTCGTTTTCCATCGTTTTTTTCTTTTTCTTCTCTTCTTTTTATCTCTTTCTCCTAGAGATGAACCTTATGATGAATTGCCACAAAATCACACACACCAAGCATGGCATCGATAATCACATTCACTAGCCCTAGGATATCGAGTCCTCTTGCATTTCATGCATCGTGGGTCCACTTAGCTTTTTGTGCGTCGTGCGTCGTGCCTAGCTGTGTGGTGTGCTTCTACTTTGTGATTTTACTTTATATACATGTCCAGGAATGACCCTTAGATTATCATGCTTCGATTTGAATATGCGGTGTTTGTTTCTACTGTCTGCTTCTTTTGCATGCTTTATGTATATCGTACCCTTCATTTCGCATGTGTCGGGATTCCACAATTAAGGACTAGGATAACCCATTTAGCACATGCTCTAATTAGCGAGAATAGTTTCCTTTGCCCAAGTGTTTAGATTCCGATTTCTTTTTTCGTTTTACTTGGTGCAAATCCCCTCGTCGTGTACCGTTCTCCCACTTGGAAGAGTACACATGTGTATAGCCAAAAACCCCCAAAAAAATCCAAAAAAGGAGAAAAGAAAAGAAAAACCCAAAAAGAAAAAGAAAAAAAATATTTGTATAGCCAAAAAGCAAAAAAAAATATTCAAATACCCAAAACCCAAAAAAAATTCCCCGTGTGAATATTTTCCTACTTGCCGAGAATAAAGGGAAGGCGAGAATTTGCACCGAGTGTTCTACTCCACATCATCTCAACCCCCATCGTTTTCGAAAACACTTGGCTTAGGGACTTTTTAGCTATTATCTAGGCTATAGTGTGGTGATTTCCTTAACCCTAGTTGTGGAGTCCCTGACGCATGATATGTTTCGATTCTCTCTCTATTCTCATGCATGCTGGAACTATATATTCACCGCTTAATTCGAATCGAATCGCTATTTGGGTCATTTCTTGGATTTGTGTATATCGAGCTTTATCGCACATCGTGGATAGTGACACCGTCTGCTAGCACACGACCACACTCACTCGCGCTTCACCGCGTGGGTCCACGGCATTTGTCTGGACTCGTATTCCTTGGTTTAGTGATGTGATTTGGCGTTTGCTTGCTTGGTGTGTCGTTTTTGATTTTGTTGGCCCTGACGGGCGATCTAGGATATAGAGTTTTCTTTTTATATATTTCTCTCTATTTTCTCTCTCCGAGCTCCTACTCTCACTCGTCTTCCTCGAGGACGAGGAAGAGTTCAACTTGGGGGATTTTGACGTGCGTTTATATTTCATATATTTGCGCATGTTTTCTTCCGTGTTTTTCCGTATTTTCCGCCGTCTTGTATTCGTTTTCTCGTGTTTTCTTGTTTACTTTCACTTTTCCGTGTTTTTTGTGTTTTGCAGGAATTTACAAGCGTAGGGGACATAAAACGACGATATCATGAGTCCCGGAGAAACGGGAGAAGTCACGCGTGATCCAGGGGGGTCAAACGACGAAGATCGCATCTTTCAGCCCCTCACCCGACTGGTTGGTCATTTCCAACCGATCGGGTGATGCACGCGTGCACCACCCGGACACAAGTTGGAGCTGCCAAGAAGTCACCCGGTCGGTTCAGTGACCGGTTCAAACGCCCCAACTCTCTGAAATTCTGACGCTGAATGCCAACCGATCGGGTGACTTTCACCTGATCGGTTCACCTGTAGCCGATTCTCTGAAGCCACGACACGGAGAGATCAACCGACAGGTTCACCCGACGGCACGAAGATCCAACCGATCAACTTCAACCTTCAACCGACCGTGCCGTGGTGACCGGGTGGAATCCTATTCTGCGCTGCCGAAGAAACGAAGCAGGTCACCCGATCGGGTGACTTTTCACCCGATCGGGTGATTTCGTATTCTATATATAGGACCCCCTAGGTTTTCCAGAAACAAGAGTTGTTATTTTTTGCTGTTTTTTCTCTTTCTTGATGGCTGTAATTTTTCAGATATTTGTAAGTTTTCTGATCTTTGTCAAACTTTAATATAGTGTTTTTAGCATTGCTCTTACTGCCTTTCAATCGCCCGATCATGTTTCTAATGGTCGATTTTACTTTAGATCGTTTTTTACTAAATATGTGTGAGTAGTTCCCAAATCTGGGATTTTGGTGGAAGCCCCTTCGTGGGTTCTTCCCGATGCGTCCATAGGACTAGGAAATCGATAGGGATTAGGAATCTAACGGTTACGCAGGGTGTTTTATTGTCATCGGCAGGAAAAAGACCGCCTTTGACCGTTGGGCCAAGGGGGAATAAACTTGGCAGTTGACTCCCTAGCCATAGCTCACGCCCTTAGCGTAGACGTCGAATCCTAGCGCGCGGGAGCGGCAGGATGAGACGTTGGGAGTTATCGTTGCGAACTTAGTGCTCCCGGAGTCGGTCAGTGTTAATGGACACGGGAGTGCCCACTGACCGAACCCGGGAAGTCCGGCATATCGTCCTGGGCACCGACCAGAATATCGGGCCCATGGGACGCTGGTACCACTCTTAGAGGCAACGTCTCACCATTAGACCCTAATTCCAATCGTTATCTTACCCGTAGGCCGTATCGGCGAGAATCGCATGATAGGGTGAAAACCAAAGTCCCAGGTTTTCCCTTTATATTGTTTATCCCTTGCATTCCATTTACTGTGACAACCATTTATCCGATTCGGGCTAGCTCGCCCATGGGGTGAATTTGATCCTTCTTGACACAAGCACATCCACGCCTCCCTGAGTTCGACCCCCAAGCCACACTACAACACTGTGCGCTTGCGGTTACAAATATTTAAATCTCACGCCCCCAATCATATTATTGCACACATCAAACACGCACAACCCGTGGACGTCAAGCTTACCCAACCGTTCGCAACCATCCACATAACCAAATTATTGGAGATATTGGTGTGGGTGTTCGAACGAGGTCTAGAATTGAAGAGTTCTCTCATTGTCCATTTGTCTCTACCATTGAGCCAAAGAACATCTAAAAATCATGTGAGGATAGCTCTTGGATAGTGGCAATGGAAGAAGAACTAATGCAATTCGAGAGAAATGAAGTTTTGGAGCTCGTTCCTCTTCCAAGTGGTCATCAAGTTATTGGGACCAAGTGGATCTTCAAGAACAAGACCGATGAGAACGAGGTCATCACAAGGAACAAAGCAAGGTTAGTAGCTCAAGGCTACCGGCTAGAAGAAGGTATCGATTTCGAAGAATCCTTTGCCCCCGTAGCTAGATTAGAAGCTATTAGATTGCTTTTATCTTTTGCATCTCATAAGAATTTCAAAATTTTCAAATGGATGTTAAAAGTGCATTTTTAAATGGTATTATCAATGAAGAAGTGTATGTTTCTCAACCTCCCGGTTTCATTCATGAAAAATTTCCAAACCATGTTTTCAAACTTAAGAAAGCGTTGTATGGGTTAAGACAAGCTCCTAGTTCTTGGTATGATCGACTCAAGACCTTTTTTTTAATTCAGGTTTTAATTGGGTGAAGTTGATTCAATACTTTTCATAATGGATTATGAAAATGACATCTTATTGATTCATGTTTATGTAGACGATATAATATTTGGTTCTACTAACTTTAATCTTTATCAAGAATTTTCTAAGTCCATGAAGGATGAATTCGAGATGAGCCACATTGGTGAGCTCAACTACTTCCTTGGATTGCAAATTCGACAAATGAAGGATGTGACTTTCATACATCAAACTAAGTACACATGGGAGCATATCAAGCGATTCGGGATGGAATCGTCTTCAAGCAAAAGGACTACTATGCGTACGACAACCCATCTACACAAGGATGAGAACGAAAAAGATGTAGACGCTCATCTATATCGAGGTATGATCGGTAGCTTACTCTATTTAACTGCTAGTAGGCCCGATATCATGTTTTCCGTGCACAAGTTCGTTGGATGAGACACACTCTTAAGGACTATGGTGTCAATTGTGATCCTTGCCCTATCATGGTTGATAACCAAAGTGCTACATGTCTTTCCAAGAATCCGGTACATCACTTCCGTACCAAACACATAGATGTGAGACACCACTTTATCAATGATCATGTAGCTAAGAAGGACATCATCTTAGAGTACATTAAAACCCAAAAAAAATTACCGACATCTTCACAAAACCTCTTAAAGAAGATTCATTTATGAGGTTACATGGAGAATTAGGGATTATGGGTGAATCTTACTTTACCCTAAATCTAGCACATATGAGTTAATCTCATATAGTGATGTCGACTTTGCCGGATGCAAATCCGATAGGAAAAGTACTAGTGGTAAAGAAACAGAACTCGGTATCATTGTCCATGACTGAAGCGGAATATATTACTGCGGGTCTTGTATGTGCATAAGTTCGTTGGATGAGACACACTCGTAAGGACTATGGTGTCAATTGTGATATTTGCCCTATCATGGTTGATAACCAAAGTGCTATATGTCTTTCCAAGAATCTGGTGCATCGCTTCCGTACCAAACACATAGATGTGAGACACCACTTTATCAATGATCATGTAGCTAAGAAGGACATCATCGTAGAGTACATTGAAACCCAAAAACAAATTACCAACATCTTCACAAAACCTCTTAAAGAAGATTCATTTGTGAGGTTACGTGGAGAATTAGGGATTATGGGTGAATCTGAAATTTAGGAGTTCCACTTACTTGTTATAACTTCTTTTGAACTCATATCATCATGTTGCCTCTCTTCATTTGATATATCATATATTGGTTTTAAGACAGGCTATTGAGATTTCCTTGATTACATGAGTTTTCAGATTGTTTTAAGAGATTTGAATTATAAATGGTTTATCTTTTGATATTGATTTTATGATGAGTTTGTGTTAAAGTATAGGTCCTAGGGTGAGTTGTGCATATCATCTGGATTTTAACCTCACTGTGTATTTTTGGACCAGGACAGACGATTGTCTTTCCTTCGACAGTTGACTGCCCTACTCTATCTTCTCTGTCAGTAGGTTGTATCTTTCGCCCAGGCGACTGATGACAAAGTTACAGTCGACTGTTGGATCAACAGGCGACTGCATTTTGTCATCAGGCGACTGTCAATTTCGTCAGTAGTCTCTGTTTTATCATCAATTTTATTGATTCTCGGTCAGTCGATTGATGAGTATAATACAGTCGACTGTCTCACGGACAGGCGACTGTATGTTACCCAACAGTCGACTGTCTGTCAACCTAAGCTTATCTCTTATTACTTCAACCGGTCGACTGACTATTGTTCATCAGTCGACTGTCTCCTATTGTGACGGTTCGTTCATTTGATCTGAGCCGTCGATTCTTCGATCCAATGGCCCAGATTAATTTGCCCCTTCGATATTTCAACGAGAGATTTCATTTCGATCACACTTTTTCTCTCTCCTCCGATTGAAAAACCTGTCGTCTTCCCAATTCGAATCCTCAGTCGATCGCTTCTACGGTGCTTTTCGTCCCCACCTCTCGTCGTCTGTCGATTGCATCACTCGGACCTCGACTGTCTCATATGTTCTCCCGATTTAGGTTTGATCTCTTCCGTATTTCTTCCGTGCGTTTCCTTTCAATTTCTTCGATTGATTGTGCTATGGCTCCCAAAACCAAGAACAAGGGAAAGACTATTGTTCCTAAGTGCCATAGGGTCCCCAAGCCTACCATTGCCAAAAACAAACAACCCTATAAGGCCTGGACCAAGAAAGCCGATTCTCCCTCTCGCTCCACTTCACGGGGTTATTCTCCTTCTTCTGCGTCTTCTTCATCTGAAGCTGAGCACCTCTTGAAGCGTCCGCACAAGCCTGTTGGTGTTCGCATCAATGAGCCTTGCGTTGAGGCTTCTCCTTCACACTCTGTGTCCAGTTCCGCTGAAGAATCCCCTGACGTGCCACCCTCTGATTCCCTCATTCCCATTTACCGAGATGATGTGTGCTTGGAAAAATTTCAGTCTCTCCTCGGGATCAAACTTCTTAGAGAGTGATTCATTGTCCATCCCGCTTTCACCACTGAGAGATTATCTGAGATCCTCTCTGCTACTCGCTTGGCTGACCTCTTTCGTTTCTCTCAGAGCGAATCTCCTCTTGCTTACCCATTTTTGGTTAAGCTTTTATATGCTAACCGCATTCGTGGTGAGTATACGACCACTGGCGTTATTGACACTGTCATCCAGGGACCCACATTCGCATTGATCCTGCTCTTTTAGGGACCATTCTTAGGATTCCCTCCACTGGATCCCTTCCTGCTAATATTTCCATTTCAGATGTTGATGAGCTTGATCAGTCTGTCCTCCGGGACATGTTTCGTGAGATACCCTCTGCTCTTTCTTCTGGTGTTCGGTCATCCATGTTCTCGGCAAGGGGTTGGGCTGTTCATCTATGGTGAAGTCCAACATCCTGCCGAAATATGGATCTTCAGACCAGCCTTCACAGGAGATCCTTAGGTGTATGTATGCAACCTTTTGTGGCATGTCAGTAAACTGGGTCGGTGTCCTCCTTGATATGATGGGCAAGGTCGAGTTTACTACTGCTTCCTGCCACATTCCTTATGGTGGTCTTCTTACACTTGTTTTCGTCATTTTGGGATTGATTTGACTCCATACGAGGCCCTGCCTTTTGGTCCTCTTTTCGATGCTTCTGCAAATTCGAAGTCCTCTTCGGCTCTGCAGTCTACATCTAAGAAGAGGAAATCCACATCTGCTCCGTCTTCCTCCACGGTTCCTCCTGCTGACCAGCCATCTACCTCTGCTCCATCCTCTTGTGACATTTTGTTTGAGATGGTTCATGGTCTTTATGAGCTGGCTTTTTTGTCATTCCAGCATCAGGGTATGCCCTTCCCTGAGCACCTCAGACGACTTGTTCCACCTCAGCCTCGTCAGCCTCTGCCTCCTATCATCACTGAGATTATTTTGCATCCTGGTGTAGCGCTACTCAGGGTGTTGCTGCTCCTCCTCCTCCTCCAGAGGATATCCCCGTTGACCCAGAGACAGCTTCCTCCTCTGCTACACCTCGAGACACCCACTCTTAGATTTTGTTTATAGTTTTTAAGTGGTGTATGTATGATGATTAGTTTTTTGTAGTGATGGTATATGGATGAATCATGTATTTTGTTCATTTTGAGACACATGGTGATGTTCATATGTTTTGTACTCATATGGTCTTATGTGTGTGTGTGTGTGTGTGCGCGTGCGCGCGTGTGTGTGCGTGAGCGTGAAAGGTAAGTAAATCTATATTAAAATATGCACAAACTTACATCGAGGTGACAGTTGGATGAGCACAATAGGGAGAGGAGTGGACACAAGCGTCGTCACTCTCCACTATATGCGAGTCCTTATGTACTACCAAGCAAGGATTCTAATACAACCAAGAAAGAAAATCAGTCAATAGCCGGCCCATCTAATACAACCAACCAGCCGCCACATAACTCAGCAAAACAATATAATACAGGAGCTATTCAATCAAGCAAAGCTCCTGAATTACTCTAACAGAGCCGGCCTGTAAAGAGAATTGCCCAAACGCTCCAGCGCTCCAATGCTTTAACGCCTCAGCCATGGTCAAGAATATCCCGATTGCCCAGGGCTTCCGAAACTTTGTAATCCGAAGTGTCTTCAGCGTGGTGCCGCATCACAATACGAATGTCGGCAGAAATGTCGTCGAACAGCATTGTCTTCGGCCGGCGGCTGCTTTCAAATGTCCGCCTGTTACGTTCACGCCACAAATGACATACCATGGCCACCAGTGAAGCTTTGGCTAGGAGACTTAGAACACCTTTATTCCCAAACTTGGATGCTAGATATTCTCATGTAGCTTGCATGGAGAGCTCCTGAGGGCCGGTGACACAAAGTTTGAGCATAGCTCGCTGGAAGACATAGGAAGAGTAAGTACATTGGAAGAAGATGTGATCAATAGTTTCCAGTTTACCTTCCTCACAAAGGCAACAATCTGTGGTAGTATTCAGTCCCCATCTTGAGAGTGTTTCGCGTGTTAGGAGTTTGCCTTTGAAAACCCGGAGAAGTGTTAGGGACATCTTTGGGACACAATTTGTATACCAAATCAGCTTATAAAAAGGGAAAGCCACCCCTTTAATTCAGATATTATCCCAAGCTTCCTTGAATTTGAAGTGCTGGCTTGCCTTCCATACCCAAGTATCTGAGCCGTCCCCCAGATTATATTGCAGTAACATAGGCATTAAGTGCTGAATTGCTGGATCATTATTCCAGCTGCTTCCATTCCAATAATCTCGAACCCGCAATCTACTAGCTCCATTTGGGATAACATATAGGTTCTTGAGGTGCTCACAAGGTAACTAGTTATCATGCCAGAATAGTGTGTCGCTACCATCCATAACCTTCCTCATAATAAGATTCTGTGATAAATTTCTGCACTTAAAAAAAACTTCCAGGTACCAGAATGGAAGACAGATCCTTTTGTTTCAAAGAAGAATTTCACATCCTTATATTTGGCCCTCATATAATTGGCCCATAGGCCTTTAGACATCAGCAATCTCCAGGTAAGCTTAATTCCGGATGCCATGTTTAGATCTGATAAAAATCTAAGTCCAATTCCTCCTTCAGGCTTAGGCTTGCAAGCATCCTGCCAGGCCCATATATTTGTAGACCCCCAAATAAAATTCCTGCATAGTGAAGTAAGGACACGTATGACGATATAGGGGATTCTGTATACCTGCAAACAGAAGGCGATCATCCCATAAATCACTGTTCTTACTAGCTTAATCCTACCTGCAATAGATAAAGAAGTAGAAGCCCATCCGCTCATCCTCTTTTTGCATTTATCAATCAATCTGCTATACATATAGGTTTTCGGATATTTGGATGACAGTGGAAGTCCCAAGTATGTGGTGATGGTAGATGCCTGTTTGACTCCTATATAATCAGCAAGAGACTGAGGGCTATCAACCCCCTTATTGAACATGGGTACACTTTTGCCCCAGTTTGTTTCCAGCCCTGTAAGATGTTTGAAATCCTCCAACAAATTTTTGAGACCATAAAAGGAACTTCGATTAGCCCTACAGAAAATGAGGAGATCGTCTGTAAATAAAAGATGTGAAATAGATCCTGATCGCCTCATTGGTTGTATGGAACCACATGTAGGGATTTAGCCAGCAGGAGTGAAAATGATTCCATAACAGTTACGAATAAAAAGGGTGATAAAGGATCACCTTGCCTCAGTCCTCTGTTTCCTTTGAAGAATCCAACAGGGGAGCCATTAACCATCACAGAGAAAGAAGGCGTTGATATACATTCCTGGATCCATCTGATAATGGTGTAACCAAATCCCATCTGGTGCAGTATATAGTACACGAATTCTCTGTTCACGCTATCAAAAGCTTTTCTGAGGTCTAGCTTGATGCATGCTCTGGCACCCATGGGGTTACTGAAATCTCTAATCTGCTTATGGGCCAATAAGGTGCAATCAGAGAGACGTCTACCTTAGAGGAAAGCAGCTTGATTGGGGGATACAAGATCATGGTTGATCAACTTAAGTCTGTTGCAGATGATATTACTAATTATCTTATATGTGACATTACAGCAAGCAATCGGCCTGTAGTCCCCTATAGTGGATGCATTAGTGCCTTTAGGGACCAAAGTCATAAACGTGTGATTAACCTGGCAGAGCAAGGATCCTAATCTGAAAAAGGATTGGATTGCAGCCATGACCTCATTACCAATTAATCCCCAATGGTGTTGGAAGAAGAATCCATTAAACCCATCTGGCCCTGGAGCTTTATTAGTGCCTATCTGAAAAACCACTTCTTTTATCTCATTAAAAGAGGCCATTCTTTCTAGCCATGCAGCTGCCTCAGTAGTAATTTTCCTTTTAGAGACAAGCTTGGGAAACACTTGCCAATAATAGGATTGATTGTACAGGCACTCATAGTAGTTTGTTGCATCTGATTTCAGCTCGTCATAAGATTTGCTATGGACTCCATTAACATCCACCAGGTGACTTAGGTTGTTGTGGCACTGTCGGCTTCTCATGGAGTTGTAAAAGAATTTAGTATTCATATCACCCAGCTCTGACCAATCTTGTCTGCTCCTTTGACGATGCATCTCCTCTTCTGCAGCCAGTAGATTTGCAAGCTCCTTGGAGAGGGCGCGTTCCTTAATCTGGAGAGTCTGGTCTGAATGGAAGGAAGTGTGAGCTATGACCTCAGCAAGTGACTCACGGCACTTGGCAATGTGGTCATTATCATGTAGCATCCTGGACCAATTACGGAGCTCAAGCTTTAATCTTCGTAATTTTTCAGTCAGGATATACATGCGAGATCCATAGACAGATTCTCTCCAAACAGCTTCCACAAGATCATAGTATCCTGGCAATTTGACCCAGTGATTGAAGTATTTGAAAGGCTTCGGGTCAAAGTGTACCTGAGTATGTAGGTGGACAATCATAGGAGAATGATTGCTGGTTTGGGGGACAAGATATTCGTAGTAGGAGTGCGGCAGTTTGTCGATTCATATGTCATTGCTTAGAATACGATCTAGTTGAGCGGAAATTCGGGCGTGACCCATTCTCATGTTGCACCAGCTGAATCGAGAACCCGAGCTCTTTAGTTCCTGAAGTTTGCAATCACAAGCACAATTGCTAAAATCGTTAGCCATGCTAGCATCCAGCATACACCCTCCAAACTTTTCTTTGGCCTGGAGTACGTAGTTGAAGTCTCCCCCTACCAACCAAGCTATATTTGTGTCTCCAGCCGCATAATCATTCAGTTGCTCCCATAACTCCAGTCGCTCGGCCATGATGTTAGACCCATAGACTCCAGTCAATACAAACTCAAAGCCTCCAAAATTTATACAGCGCACTGTAATATGTTGAGGGGAGGAGGTAATAGTAGTAGGTTGCCATATAGTTTGGTCGAACCCCATCAAAATTCGGCCACCCCTATGCAGATCAAAGTTGTTGATATAAATCCAATTTTTGGGAAGAAAATTATTCTTAGAAGATGTGGATTGCAACTTTGTTTCCAGTAGCACAACAATAGATGGCTTTGTCTTCTTCATTCTGTCTCTCAAGTCCCTACGCCGCACAAAATTATTCAGCCCTCTTGTGTTCCGGAATAGTATACTCATTGAGAAAGGTTGGGGTTGAGAGTCGGCCTACCTAGACCAACTTCCTTTAGCCTTGAACTTTTTCGTGTTGCAGTCATCGCCTGAGGAGTGAGGGCATGGGCTTGTTTCTGACGTCCTGGGGGATCTAACTCACGAAGGAGCTCAGCGTGTTCAGCCTCCCAGTCCGGATTATTAAAGACCGTCACCTCCGAGATGGTGTCAAAATCCCTATCAGGGAGTGCTTCAAGGAGGGAGCCCCGTACTGCATCATGCTTGGGTATGGCAGGTTTATTGGAGCTTGCAAAATTTCCAGTAACTGAAGTCTCCCCCACAGAAGTCTCTCTTAAATTGATGCTATTCCTCTGAACTTCGGAACCCAATAAATCTTCGCCTTGCTTGAGACTTGCTGGATCTGAAGCCTCCTTAGGATCTGAAGTCTGCAGACTTGTGGATAAAGGGACTAGCGTGGGACTACTGCAGTCAGTGAGATGCAGGCAAGGTGTATGACAAAATGCCTGTGAGAGCTCCTGTTACTACTGCATCATGCTTGGGTATGGCAGGTTTATTGGAGCTTGCAAAATTTCCAGTAACTGAGGTCCCCCCCACAGAAGTCTCTCTTAAATTGATGCTATTCTCTGAACTTTGGAACCCAATAAATCTTCGCCTTGCTTGAGACTTGCTGGATTTGAAGCCTCCTTAGGATCTGAAGTCTGCAGACTTGTGGATAAAGGGACTAGCGTGGGACTACTGCAGTCAGTGAGATGCAGGCAAGGTGTATGACAAAATGCCTGTGAGAGCTCCTATTCAAAATCCCTATCAGGGAGTGCTTCAAGGAGGGAGCCCCGTACTGCATCATGCTTGGGTATGGCAGGTTTATTGGAGCTTGCAAAATTTCCAGTAACTGAAGTCTCCCCCACAGAAGTCTCTCTTAAATTGATGCTATTCCTCTGAACTTTGGAACCCAATAAATCTTCGCCTTGCTTGAGACTTGGTGGATCTGAAGCCTCCTTAGGATCTAAAGTCTGCAGACTTGTGGATAAAGGGACTAGCGTGGGACTACTGCAGTCAGTGAGATGTAGGCAAGGTATATGACAAAATTCCTGTGAGAGCTCCTGTTACAATTAACATCAATCCTATAGCTGCTAAGATTTCTTGGTCCGAGGTGTGTTCTAATCGTCGTAAGTATGGGGGACTCGATGGGAATGTCCTTCTTCCGGCCTAAGATTTGTGATGATGGCTCATCTGTTGCCAGGGTCCATACTGAGCTATTAGAGAAGGGTTCAAAATTTTGGGAGTTCACCCTTGTTGGCAATGTAATTGGTGAAATCCCTTTCTATGGGCAGATGATATCCTGGCAAGAGAGGTTATGGAAGCCTAGGCATAGCGTTCAGACCTATAGCAATGACAATGGATTTTTCTACATTCGTTTCAAGTCTAAGGAGGATTGTGAATGAATTCTCCATGGAGGACATTGGCTCTTTGATGGGCGACTGGTGGTCCTAAAACGTTGGAGCCCAAACATTCGCCATGATCGGGATATACTCACATCCTTCCCAGTTTAGGTTCAACTCCATGTGATTCCTCTTAATATGTTCAATTTGGCTATCCTTAACATACTATGTTCGGTTATTAGTGTCCCTCTTTGCTTGGATCGTGCAACATCTAAGTTGGAAAGAATCACTTTTGTAAGGTGTTTGGTGGAGGTGGAATCGAAGAAGGCCTTGCCTCAAATGGTTAACATTGAACTTGATGATGGATCAAAACTAACAATTAAGGTCAAGTATGAGGGGGAACCACCACGTTGCAACCACTGTGTCTGTTTCGGGCACACGGATAAACAATGTCCTAGCCAAGGAAATTAATGCCATGGGCAGTCCTCCATGCTTACGGATAGTGCACGTTCTGCTCATGGGGACAATAATGGTGCAGCTGGCGGGACTAATGTCAAGGTTCTGGGCAATCAGCCTGATACGGTCACACTTTGCTTGAATAAGCTGAAGAGAGTTGTGAGTTGTTTAAAGATGGTGCACTTCTTGAAACCAACAAATCCATATATATATATATATATATATATATATATATATATATATATATATATATATATATATATATATATATATGAAGTTGCAGTTTCTTCGTCTGTTTCACACATTGTATAATTGCTTATCATATCTGTGTGAATTTTGAGATATTGTATCCTTATATGCTATACATGTGATGTGATTTGAGACGACATGCTCTTCTTCGTATATCTCAATATTGATATTGGACTCCTATTCCTCTAATCACATAAGTTTATGATGTGGTTTTATGAGTTTTAATTTATATATCTTTAAACTCTTGTAATTGTTGCTAGTTCTTATTTAGCACGATTGTTGTTGTTATTTTACTCCCACCTTTTGTATAATGCCATAGGGGGAGAGAAATTAACATACAGATTCGCTAAGTACATACTAATAACACTTGAATCTAAGATTGAAGTTGCCTTAGATTCAGGGGAGTAAGATATAATGAATGTGGATTTTAAATCCTAGATTTCATTGGATTCGTTTCACTCATGCATATCTTACTCATTTGCTTCATTTGATATATAGATGCCCTAATACGTATTGACTAACTTGATTGGCATCCATGTAGGGGGAGTAAGTTTTCTTTAAGCACAATTATTTATTTTTTGTGTTTATGTTTGTTTGTCATCATCAAAAAGGGGGAAAATGCTGGGTATTGGACTTCTCTTTACTTGGTGTTAATAATGAGCAAACATAAATACTTGTGACTAATCCCCCATTTGCAGTTAATCTATTGCTCATGCATGACATGAAGATCTATTAGCAACGGACGATACTCAAAGATCGTTGAAAGCAAATGAAATGGATTGGATGATCGTGGACGGTGATTGAAGCTCCTAGAAGACTTCAAGCTCATGTGTTGGATAGAAGAGAGAGTTCGTCAAATGTAACTTTCTTGTTTCTCCTCTAGTATGTAGCTTAGAAGTAGAACTTTGTTGGAGCACGCACATACATCTCCATTTCAGTCTTAGGATATCATTAGATCAACCTTCCTTAGACTCCAATTCATTTCTATCTATATTGTGCATATCATGTTTATAACAGTCGACTGCTGAACAATTTACAGTCGCCTGTCTCAAAAAAGTCGACTGTGTTTTGTTCTACAGTCGCCAGTTAGTCACAAACTTTTACAGTCTAGTTTTGGGCTTCTAAGTTTTTAACTCTCACAGGCGACTTATGAACGATTCACAGGCACCTGTCTAAGTGACAGTCGACTGTGTTATGTTAATCAGTCGCTTATCTATCTTTAGCCCAAAGTCTATTTATCTGTTTAATCTGGCCAGTCGACTTGTATTGGATTTGCAGTCGACTGTCCAATGGAACAGTCGACTGTCAATGCTACAACAGTCGTCTGTCTTTGAGCCTATTTGATGACTCAACTCTCTGGAAAATCTCAAGGTTTAGGCAGTCGTCTGTATAAGGAATTACAGTCGCCTGTTCAGATTAACAATCGAATGTCTTCTCTTCTTCAGTCGCCTGTCCTGTTCTACCAGACATTTTTCAGATTTCATCAACTTACCCAACTTAAAGCCAGTCGCCTGTAGTGGGATTTACAGTCGCCTGTTGGTTCAACAGTCGACTGTATATGCCTTATCAGTCGATTGTCCAAGTGGTAAGTTACCGTTATGAATTCTCACCTACCCTCTATCACTGTGCAGCAGTCGACTGTGATTTCTTCAACAGTCGACTGTCGCAGGCGCAGGTTCTATCCGTTGAGTTTTTCCTCACGGATTTCAAAGGGGTTTTTGAGGATTTCATTTGAAGGGTTTGAGAAACCTATAAAAGGAGCCTCTACTGTTCCATTGAGAGGTTACCAAGTGACTTGCCAGAACATTCAAGCTTTTATTCTCTCAAGATCAAATATCTCAAATTCTAAAGCCTTAGATTTCCAATCTTCAATCGCTTACTCTCCAACCTAGAACCAAAGAGAAATCTTCTAGGCATTTGGTGCAGTCAAGAGAAAGGGCTTTCCTCTCTTCCAAGAGAGTCTTTCTGTTGAGTATTGGACTCCCCGGATTTGGTTTTGGATGATGAGCAAACATAAATATATCATGAACTAACATTTTGTGAGTGCAGTTATGGAGATCGTCGCCAAATTCACGAGAACACTCAAAGCGACATCTTAAGACTTCTCAAAGCTCGTATTCAATGTCTAAAGCTTCGTTGAAGCTTTTGGACCTTTTTGGAAGTCATGAAGAATTGATCGAAGCTTTCGAAGACCGTTCCTTAAGGTTTTATTCATAGTCTTTTAGCTTCGATTTATAGAATGTTAAGCCTTGAGTAATTCTTACTTGTCTATCTTCATATCACTCATATCTTAGAGCTAGGATTATCTTAGAAGCCATTAGAAACTTTTCCGAAGCTTATCACTTCTTCCCTCGGCTTCTAGTGCATCTTAGTTGGTTCTAGTAGAGTCACCAACCGACTAGATGACGATCTAGTCGGTCGGCAACTCTTCATGAACCGACTAGATGTCCTAACTCATTTCAGCTCAGCCATGTCGATCAATTAGTCGGTCAAAGAAGGTTCACCGACCGACTAGATGACGATCTAGTCGGTTAGGAATCCTTCTCAGACCGACTAGTTGAGCTTGCCTCTGTACAGCATGAGTTACTGTTTACAGTTAGTCGGTCCAAGAACATTCATCGACCGACTAGTTGTGAAACTAGTCGGTCAGCATTTGTACTTAGACCGACTAGTGTAACTTGTATTCAGCTTCGTGCATTTCACTCTTAGTCGGTCAAAGAACACTCACCGACCGACTAGTTGGCAAACTAGTCGGTTGGCAAGTCTTCTTAGACCGACTAGTTCAGGTTGCCTGGAAATCACTCTTTTGGCTGTCGAGCTGTTAGTCGGTCCATGTTGAATCACCGACCGACTAGTTGATGAACTAGTCGGTCAGTGATCCTTCTTAGACCGACTAGTCTGCTTCAGATTAGAGCCGTTGGAGATTTGAAAGTGACGTTTCTCTCTCTCTTTTCCCTTGATCCTTTAAATACCTGGAGGGGTTATTTCATAGGATCTAAGGCTGCTATTTCCAGAGTTCTATTGATTCAAAGAGAAGCTTTCAACTCTCATCTTTAAGCTCTCCTATTCTCAAGAATCTCTCCCTCACTCTTATTCCTCAAGAGAGATTCATTGGTTGTGAGCCTTCCAAGCCAAGGGCTTGTTTCTAGGTCATCCATCTCATCCCTAGGCTTCCATTGCTGGTCATCTTCTTGAAGCTAGGGTTTGGTGACTCTTCCTCCATCAAAATCCTCTTTGCCCTAATTTGGTAAGAAATCTCAAGGCATAGGTATTTTGTTGGTAAGCATTTCATTTCAGTTATATTTGAATTGTATACTCTCGGTTGTGAGCGGTTTTGCGTGATCCCAGGTTGTGGGATTCACGGTCATCGATTGTAGGTCGATTGCACTTGTGTGGTTTTCGCAAGTGGTTATATTGGAAATCTTGAGTTAGGGTTTCTAACTCAAGTATCCGGAAGGGATCCGGGTGGTTGGGACGTAGGATCACCGGGAACAAGTCGGGGAGACTTGGGTGGATCCGAACCCATTAAACCATTTGTTTGCGTTTGCATTTATTCTTGTTGATCGTTGTTATTCCGCATTGGTGTTTGTTAATTGCACGATAATTAGGAATAACTCTCCCTATTATTTAAAAGTACTATTCACCCCCCCTCTAGTACATGTGCAGTGGCTTCCTAGGGCACTACAATTGGTATCAGAGCCAAGGTTCAAAGCTACACATAGCCAAAGTTCAAAGCTATGACGAACAAAGACTACAACGTCTTCAAGAACCGCGATGGAGCTTCTTCAGTTATGGAAGGACTATCCTCAGTCAGGCCTCCACACTTCAACGGTACCAACTATGGGTACTGGAAATGCCGGATGCAAATTTTCCTCCGGAGCGATTCACTATGGAGAGCCACCATGACGGAGTATGTCGAGCCTTCCGAAGAAGATTTCGCGAAGTGGACTCCCGCGGAGGTCGCCGCGGAAGTAGCCAATGCCAAGGCAATGAATGCCTTGAATTGTGTGTTGGAGCCTGAGGACTTCAACAAGATATGCACATGTAAGAGTGCATATCAAATATGGAACCAACTCCTCATATTGCACGAAGGATCGAGTACGGTAAAAGATTCTAAACTCGTCGTTGCTAATAAAGAATTTGAGTTGTTTCATATGGAGCAGGGCGAAACCATGAAGGAATATTACGCTCGCTTCGTGGATATATCAAACGACTTGGAAGCTCTTGGGAAGGTCTATACCCAAAAGGAGAAAGTCGCGAAGATTATCGACGGTCTTCCATCATATTGGGAAAAGCGTACCTTCGCCATCGAGGAAGGTAACGACATGAATAAATATATCGTCATACAACTAATGGGTACCTTGTTGTCTTACGAGGTACACAAGGATAGTAAGATCCGAATGAAGGAAAAGATGAAAGCGTACTTGAAGCAAGATGAGCCAAAGAAAAAGGCGATTGCCTTCAAGGCCGCTCCATCTACCGATGATGAAGAATCGGAAGACGAATTGGACATGGAATCCATTGCCCGTATGGCAAGGAAGTTCGATCGATTCCTCCGAGAAGGTATATCTTTGAATAAATCTAAAGTTAGTTCGACTAATGCTTCTACTCCCGTGTGTTATAAATGCAACAAGCCAGGACACATCAAACCGGATTGTCCTCTCTACAAACACAAGGAGAAAGGGAAAGCATCGAAGTATGACAAGTCGAGAAAGTACAAGAAAGGACTTGTTGGCACATTCACCGACTCCGAAGAGGATTCCTCAAGTGGAGAGTCGGATGATGGAAGAGTGGAGAAAGCAAAAATTTGCTTCATGGCTAATGATGAGGCAAAAAGTCAAAAGTCCTCCTTCGATGAAAGCGAGGATGAAAGCGAGGATGGTAGCGAGGATGAAAGCGGAGAACATATTATTGATGAAATGAGGTTAGCAAACCAAGAAATTTGGTCTAAATTTACTACATTAGTAGATAGATATAATAAGACCAAAGATGAACTTGTTAGCCTCCAAACCTCTCCTAAGTCTACCATCACCGACAATGACACCATTGTTGAGACACTCGCCAATGAGAAAGCAAGTTTGCTTACTCATAATGGCTTGTTGAGAAATGAGGTGAAGACCCTCAAATCTCAACTTGAGCATGTTCTTGTTGAGGATTCGAATGAACATGTGATAGCGGATTTGACGTCTCAAAACTCAACTTTGAGTATTGAGAATAAGAATCTCAAATCACGTGTTTATGCACTCACATCGCAAGTATCCACTTTGGATGCTTCTTTGCATTCTCTCAAAGAGAAGTATGAGTGCACGTTAGGCCGTATCAATGATTTCAATAAAGGTAAGGGCCATTTGGATAATATCCTAAATGACTTACTTCCGGCCAAACACCACATTGGCTTGGGGTATAAGATGGGAGACTCATCCAAATCGCCTACCACCTTTGTTAGGCCGACATCCGATGCCTCGACGAGTGGGAGCAAACACCCCATTGGTAGTTCTCCTACCAATAGTGCTTCCACTTCGTACACACCCCCGATTGGAAAGAAACCCACTTTGGGTAGACCTCCAAAGAGGGGTCATGCATTTTTGTACTCACATGCTATGCCACGTAGGAACACACATCCTACTCCACCGGTTCATATTAATGATGATTTTTATGCTCCGCACCCACGAGCACGTGCAAACACTCATATGAGACACCCACATGCACGTAATCATGCTCATTCACATCCTAATGCTTATGTTCAAACATCTCATCCACATGTGCATGCCTTCTCTCATAATCATCCTCATGCATACACACCTCATGCTTATCCACGTATGTATGCTACACCACATCATGGATCTCAAGCTCATCATAATGCTACTGCTAGATCTCATGCTCCTAGGCCACATGCACCACATAGAAATCAACCTTTTGTGCATGCAACCACTGGGAAGAGGATTCCCAAAATTTACACTATTTGGGGTCCCAAGAACACTAGCAATCATGATATGAATGTTTATGTGCAATCCTATATTAATGATGTTATTTTGAATGATGATTATGTTGGAAAGTCAAGTTCCTCTTGGACTTGGTTTCCGAAGGGTTAGTTCCTTTAACTCTTCAATGCTTGGTACCATGAGTTTATGATCATGTTATGGGTACCAAGGCATTTGATTATAAAATTGATTTTGATTACATTAACTCATGGGTTGCAATTATTTTAATTTCATATTTCAAATTTGTTGTCTAACCCATTGGATCCAAAAGGGTTTTTGGATACCAAAATGAAGTTTTCTAGGTTCAATCCACTGTGGGATACCAACCCTACCAACTCCTCGATTTGCGAAGACTTTCATTCAAACGGAGTTGATGGTGCTTAGGTAATGCACCAATGTAGGGGGAGCTTAATGTTGTAAGTATGATATTACATTTGGTATCCATGAGGGTTGAATGCATGCTTGGTTAAAATCTATTTCTTTACATTGGTATCATTTTGTTTCTCCTAGCATGATAGAATTGTGAATGCCATAAATGCTTTGAAATTCATATCTATTTTTGGCATGACATGTTTTAAAAGTTATTATGATGATTTTCGTATTACTTTTATCACCTTGTCACTTCTCATCGCACACTTCACTTAGTTTTGATGTGCTTTTACTTTATGTTCATTTTCGATCGATATTGTGTCATTTGAAATTCTATGATGTGCACCACTCTTCTGATGGATCATTCCTTTGTGCAAATTTTATGTATGTCTCTGATATTGATTTCGTCGCTCGATGATTTATTTTGATTCAATAGCTTTAGTTGTATGAAAACATAGAATTGTTTTCCATGCACTAAAATAGCTATAAATGTTGATATTGGAGAGTAAATTCATTTCATCAATAAGTGAATTTACATTTGATATTTTGATGATTTAAGTTTTCGATTTTCGACTATGGTCTCATTGACACGCTTTGATTTTATTCGAATTTTATTTTGGTGTCATATGAAACATGGTCGTATTCTTAGACTCCCATGCTTAATGAATTATTTGGCCATGATTTATTGTCATTGGCTTCCTCCCGCTCTTTTTGGATTATGCCAAAGGGGGAGAGATATAATAATGGCATGTGATAAATGATAATTTACCATGAATCTAATTTGATATGTTAGATTCAGGGGGAGTTAAGATATAAAAATGGATTACAAATCCTAAATCTCAAATATTGGATTTGAATTTTTACTTTCCTCATCTGCTTGATGTATGTGCTTATTATTTCATATGGAACTAATGTGTCATCAATGCAGGAGGAGTAAGTATATTCCATTTAGTTCATTATTTTTGATTATTATTTATGTTGGTTTGTCATCACCAAAAAGGGGGAGAATGTTGAGTATTGGACTCCCCGGATTTGGTTTTGGATGATGAGCAAACATAAATATATCATGAACTAACATTTTGTGAGTGCAGTTATGGAGATCGTCGCCAAATTCACGAGAACACTCAAAGCGACATCTTAAGACTTCTCAAAGCTCGTATTCAATGTCTAAAGCTTCGTTGAAGCTTTTGGACCTTTTTGGAAGTCATGAAGATTTGATCGAAGCTTTCGAAGACCGTTCCTTAAGGTTTTATTCATAGTCTTTTAGCTTCGATTTATAGAATGTTAAGCCTTGAGTAATTCTTACTTGTCTATCTTCATATCACTCATATCTTAGAGCTAGGATTATCTTAGAAGCCATTAGAAACTTTCCCGAAGCCTATCACTTCTTCCCTCGGCTTCTAGTGCATCTTAGTTGGTTCTAGTAAAGTCACCAACCGACTAGATGACGATCTAGTCGGTCAGCAACTCTTCATGAACCGACTAGATGTCCTAACTCATTTCAGCTCAGCCATGTCGATTAATTAGTCGGCCAAAGAAGGTTCACCGACCGACTAGATGACGATCTAGTCGGTTAGGAATCCTTCTCAGACCGACTAGTTGAGCTTGCCTCTGTACAGCCTGAGTTACTGTTTACAGTTAGTCGGTCCAAGAACATTCATCGACCGACTAGTTGTGAAACTAGTCGGTCAGCATTTGTTCTTAGACCGACTAGTGTAACTTGTATTCAGCTTCGTGCATTTCACTCTTAGTCGGTCAAAGAACACTCACCGACCGACTAGTTGGCAAACTAGTCGGTTGGCAAGTCTTCTTAGACCGACTAGTTCAGGTTGCCTGGAAATCACTCTTTTGGCTGTCGAGCTGTTAGTCGGTCCATGTTGAATCACCGACCGACTAGTTGATGAACTAGTCGGTCAGTGATCCTTCTTAGACCGACTAGTCTGCTTCAGATTAGAGCCGTTGGAGATTTGAAAGTGACGTTTCTCTCTCTCTTTTCCCTTGATCCTTTAAATACCTGGAGGGGTTATTTCATAGGATCTAAGGCTGCTATTTCCAGAGTTCTATTGATTCAAAGAGAAGCTTTCAACTCTCATCTTCAAGCTCTCCTATTCTCAAGAATCTCTCCCTCACTCTTATTCCTCAAGAGAGATTCATTGGTTGTGAGCCTTCCAAGCCAAGGGCTTGTTTCTAGGTCATCCATCTCATCCCTAGGCTTCCATTGCTGGTCATCTTCTTGAAGCTAGGGTTTGGTGACTCTTCCTCCATCAAAATCCTCTTTGCCCTAATTTGGTAAGAAATCTCAAGGCATAGGTATTTTGTTGGTAAGCATTTCATTTCAGTTATATTTGAATTGTATACTCTCGGTTGTGAGAGGTTTTGCGTGATCCCAGGTTGTGGGATTCACGGTCATCGATTGTAGGTCGATTGCACTTGTGTGGTTTTCGCAAGTGGTTATATTGGAAATCTTGAGTTATGGTTTCTAACTCAAGTATCCGGAAGGGATCCGGGTGGTTGGGACGTAGGATCACCGGGAACAAGTCGGGGAGACTTGGGTGGATCCGAACCCATTAAACCATTTGTTTGCGTTTGCATTTATTCTTGTTGATCGTTGTTATCCCGCATTGTTGTTTGTTAATTGCATGATAATTAGGAATAACTCTCCCTATTATTTAAAAGTATTATTCACCCCCCCCCCCTCTAGTACATGTGCAGTGGCTTCCTAGGGCACTACACTTTCAACACACAACACACTTCTCCTTCAAGTTCTACTTCAAGGCATAGGTGATTGTAAGTGTTGCTTAATTTCATATTTCATAACTTTCGTTATTGATTTACTCTCGGTTTGTGAGAGTGGTTTGCTTGCTCACACGTTGTGGGAGTCAAGGTCAATCTATTGTATTTCGATTTCACTTGTAGGATTGCTACAAGTGGGTTTTAAGGTAACCTCAAGTTAGGGATCTAACTTAAGTATCCGGTTGTTAACCGGGTGGAAGGGACGTATGATTACCTGGAACAAGTCGGGAAGTGACTTGGGTAATCCGAAGCCTTGAAACATCCTTGCGTATGCATTTGTTTTATTTTGGGTTTATTTCTATTCCGCACTATTTGTTGGTTAGGAATTTAAATTGGAGTAACTATCTTTTTAAATTGCATAAATACTATTCAACCCCCCTTCTAGTATTTTCCTCATAGCCAGAGACCTTACAAATGATTGATTCACGAGCTAATGTTAAGGATTTCCACCCATTAATCAACACGTCAATGAATCGTGCATTACCATTGGTGGGGCTGCAAAACGGCGGTGTGCCTTAAGGGCATTACCTAAGTGCACAACCCTTGCATATCTTGAAATGGATGCGAGGGTTGATTCATTTGGAATGTAGCTATTGCTAATCAACTCACAACCCTAATGACATCACATTCCACACACTTTTCCTTACTTGCCTAGCTTCCTGTTTAGTATTGATTCCCCGGATTTGGTTTTGATGATGAACAAACATAAATATCGTGAACTAACTCTTTGTGAGCGCAGTTATGGAGATCGTCGCCAAAATTCCACGTACATCAAAAGCGACGTCTCAAGACTTCTTAAAGCGCGTGATCGTGTGCCTGAAGCTTCGTTGAAGCTCTAGGAGCATTATTGAAGTCAAGAGATTCGGATTGAAGCTTTGAAGACGGTTCGTCAAGTTTAATTTATAGTCTTCTAGCTTCTTTTCGTAGAATGTTAAGCCTTGAGTAGGTCTTACATTATAAACTTCATAACGCTCATTTCTTAGAGCTAGGATTATCTTAGAAGCCTATAGAAACTTTCCTGAAGCTTCACGCTTCATTTCGCGGCTTCTTGTGCATCTTAGTTGGTTCAAGAAGAAGAACCAACCGTCTAGATTGTCATCTAGTCGGTCAGTAATCCTTCTTGAACCGACTAGATCTCCTTGCTCAATTCAGCATCTTCACTGTTGACCAATTAGTCGGTCCAAGAAGGTTCACCGACCGACTAGTTGTCAAACTAGTCGGTTAGGAATCCTTCTTAGACCGACTAGTTATAACTTCATTTCTCAGCCTGAGCTACTGTTTCCAGTTAGTCGGTCCAAGAACATTCATCGACCGACTAGTTGTGAAACTAGTCGGTTGGAATTTGTTCTTAGACCGACTAGCTCTCTTTGAATTCAGCATATTGTATTTCAACTCTTAGTCGGTCAAAGAACACTCACCGACCGACTAGTTGTCAAACTAGTCGGTTGGCAAGTCTTCGTAGACCGACTAGTTCTATATCTCCTGAGCTATGTTTATTGGCTGTGAACTAGTTAGTCGGTCCAAGAAGAATCACCGACCGACTAGTTGAGAAACTAATCGGTCAGTGATCCTTCTTAGACCGATTAGACTGCTTCAGAAATAGATCCGTTGGAGCATTAAATGCACGAATTTTCCCTCTCTCTCCTCTCTATCCTATATAATCTAGAGATGCTTCTTCATAGCATTCAAGGCTGCCATTATTAAGTTTTAGAGATCAAAGAGAAGAGCATTTAATTCTCATTTCCAAGCTCTCATTTCTCACAAGAATCTCTCCCTCACTCTTATTCCTCAAGAGAGATTCTCATTTATTGTGAGCCACTCAAGCTAGGAGCTTGAAACCAAGTCTCCAACTTCTCCCTAGCCACCTATTGCTGTTCATCTTGGTGGAGCTAGGGTTTGGTGACTTCTTCTTCCTCAAAATCCTCATTGCCCTAAAATCGTAAGTTTACTCAAGGCATAGGATTTTGTTGGTAAGCATTTTATTGTTTCATTTACTTTGTTATTGCAAGTTTTTCTCTCGGTTGTGAGAGAAGTGTGTGATCCCGGTTTGTGGGAGTCACATTTTCATTTGTGTATGATTTGATCTTGTAGAGGTTTTCTACAAGAATTTCATAGTGCAAACTTGTATTAGTGGTTTCTAACTCAAGTAGCCGGAGGGGATCCGGGTGTTTGGGACGTAGGATCACCGGGAACAAGTCGGGGAGACTTGGGTGGATCCGAACCCGTTATATCGCTTTGTTTGCAATTGTCTTTCTTTGTTGTCAATATTTTCATTCCGCATTGTTGGTTGAGTTTGCACGATAATTAGGAATAATTACTCTTGATTATTTTAAAGTACTATTCACCCCCCGCTAGTACTTGTGCAGTAGCTATCAGGGCATTACATTTGGTATCAGAGCCAAGTTCATAGCTATGTCTTCCAACGACAACAAAACAGTTCGTCCACCTTCAGACTATAGCACCTTCAGGAACCGTGAAGGAGCTTCTTCGGTGATGGAAGGACACTCCTCAACTAGGCCTCCCTTCTTCAACGGTACCAATTATGGGTACTGGAAATGCCGGATGGAAACGTTCCTCCGGAGCACTTCACTATGGAGAGCTACGTTGACAGAGTATGTCGAGCCCACCGAACCAGACCTCACTACGTGGACTACCGCGGAGGTCGCCGCGGAGGTAAACAATGCCAAGGCAATGAATGCTTTGCAATGTGCTTTGGAGCCCGAAGACTTCAACAAGATATGCACATGTAAGAGTGCATATCAAATCTGGAACTCACTCCTCATCTTGCATGAAGGAACGAGTAGGGTAATAGACTCCAAACTCACTGTTGTAAATAAAGATTACGAATTATTTCACATGCAACAGGGTGAGAAGATGAAGGAGTACTATGCTCGCTTCGTTGCCATTACCAACGAGTTGGAGGCTCTTGGAAAGACGTACACCCAAAAGGAGAAAGTCTCAAAGATCATTGACGGGCTTCCTTCTTGTTGGGAAAAGCGTACCTTCGCCATCGAGGAAGGTAACGATATGAATAAATATACTGTCGTTCAACTAATGGGTACCTTGATGTCTTATGAGGTACGCAAGGACAGTAAAATAAAGATGCAAGACAAGATGAAGTTGTACTTGAAGCAAGACGAGCCAAAGAAAAAGGCGATTACGTTCAAGGCCGCTCCATCTACATCTACCGATGATGAAGAATCGGAAGATGAGTTGGACTTGGAATCCATTGCCCTCATGGAAAAGAAGTTCAACTGATTCTTCCGGAAAGGTAACTTCAAGAACAAATCTAAATTTAGTTCTACTAATGCCTCTGCTCCTTTGTGTTTTAAATGCAACAAGCCAGGACACATGAAAGCGGATTGTCCTCAAAACAAATAAAAGGAGAAGTGGAAGGCGCCAAAGTTCGACAAGTCTCAAAAGTACAAGAAAGGGTACAAGAAAGGACTTGTCGGGACATTCACCGACTCCGACGAGGACTCCTCAAGTGGAGAGTCGGATGATGAGCAAGTGGAGCAAGCACACATGTGCTTCATGGCAAGAGAGGAACATGATCAAGAGACATCTTCCGATGAAAGCGAGGATGAAGGCGATGAGGTAACTATGGATGACCTTAGATTAGCTAACGAGCAAATTTGGTCTAAGTATTTTAAACTAGTAAATAGATATACTAAGACTAAAGATGAGCTAACTAGTCTACAAACCTCACCTAAGCCTATCATTATCAACAACGACACCGTTGTTGAAGGTTTGAGAAATGAGATTGTAAATCTCAAATCTCAACTTGAGCATATTGAGGATTCGGAGGAACACGAGATAGCGGATTGGATTTATCGAAACTCAACTTTGAGTATTGAGAATGAGAATCTCAAGTCTCGTGTTTGTGAACTCACTACTCAAGTGTCCACTTTGGATGCTTCTATACTTTCTCTCACCGAGAAGTATGAGTCCACATTAGGCCGAATTAATAAATTCAATAAAGGTAAGGACCATTTGGATAATATCCTAAATGACTTACTTCCGGCTAATAATCGCATTGGCTTGGGGTATAAGATGGGAAATTCATCCAAATCGTCCACTACCTGTGTTAGGCCATCTTCCTAAGCCTCAACTTGTGGGAGTAAACACCACATGGGTAGTTCATCTACCAATGGTGCTTCCACTAGGTACACACCCTCGTTTGAAAAGAAACCCACTTTGGGTGGACCTCCAAAGAAGGGTCATGCATTTATGTACACCAATACCACGCCACGTAGGAACACACATCCTACTCCACCGGTTCACACATATGATGATTTTTATGCTCCACGTCCACGAGCACGTGCACACCAAGTGAGATACCCTCACGCACGTGTTCCTCCACATGCATATGTTCATCCACATCACTATCATATGAACAATTACCATCATGCATCATATCATATGTCGCCACCACCATTTCATCATGTGCCATATGCTTATCCACGACATGCATTTCCTAGGCCACCTCCTCATAGGCCACATACATCACGTAGACATCAACAACGTATACATGCTCCCAATAGGAATAGGACTCCCAAAATATTCACTATTTGGGGCCCGAAGAACACTAACATGCATGAAAAACAAGCATACATGAATTCCTATTTTATGAATGTCGTGCACAATGATGATTATGTTGGGAAGTCTAAGTCCAATTAGACTTGGCTTCCAAGGGTCTAATCTTTTAGGACCCAATGACCTTGGGTACCATGGAATGATATTTCTATCTTTAGATACTCAAGAAAAAGAAACATAGCAACATATCCAAATTTAGCTCCTAGGATGGGTGGATACTCGATAGCGGGTGTTCAAAACACATGACAGGTGAAGCTCAATTGCTCTCCGGAGTGGTGCCCATTGCAAATGGGAACAGAGTAGTCTTTGGAGGCAACGAGAGCGGAACCATCATTGGTGTTGGTAAAGTTGGTAACCCAACTAAACCTCTAATAAGTGATGTTTACCTTGTTAAAAGATTAAATCACAATCTTATTTCAATAAGCCAACTTTGTGACAAAGGTTACAAAGTTAGCTTTGCGAAAGGAATGTGTCATATTTTGAGTAAAGATACTAATAATGTGTTATGCTCTGGCACACACCATAAGGATATTTATATATTAGATCTTCCAAAATCACATGAACAATGTCTCATTGCCAACACAAGTGAACAACACTTATGTCATCGACGTTTTGGTCATGCGAACTTTGGAACACTTTTCAAACTTTCCAAGTTAAATTCTATTAAAGGTTTTCCTAAGCTTGTCTTTCAAAAGAAAAGCTTTTGTGACTCATGTCAACGAGGCAAGCTTCCTAAATCGTCATTCAAACCTAAGAAAAGCATTTCATCTAAGCGGCCTCTAGAGCTTTTACATCTAGATCTTTTTGGGCCAACTAGAGTTGCTTCATTAGGGAATGCTCGATATGGACTTGTCATCGTTGATGACTTTTCTAGATTTACTTGGGTATTTTCATTACGTAATAAAAATGATGCTTTTGAAAACTTCACAATATTTGTTAAGAAAGTACAAAATCTCATTGGAACCACCATTGTCACTATTCATAGTGATCATGGAGGCGAATTTGAGAATGAGTCTTTCTCAAATTTTTGTGATGAAGTTGGTATTACTCACACCTTTTCTTTCCCTCACACACCCTCTCAAAATGGTGTTGTTGAGAGAAAGAATAGGACGCTAGTGGAATGTGCTCGCACTATGCTTGATGATAGCCAACTTGGCCATCAATTTTGGGCGGAAGCAGTACATACCGCTTGCTACGTGTTTAATAGGATACTCTTGAGGCCCAGCACCAAACAAACTTGTTATGAATTGTTGTTTGGTAGATTGCCTCAAGTTAAACATTTTCGAGTTTTCGATGCAAAATGTTTTATTAAAAACATGTATGGAAGTTTGGACAAGTTTGATCCAAGATCCGATGAGGGGATATTTGTTGGATATTCCTCCCGTAGCAAAGCCTACCGGATATACAACAAAAGAACCTCAACGATCGAGGAATCTCTTCATGTTTCATTTAATGAAAATTTTGTCCCTACTAGAATTACTAATGATGATGACTCCATGGATGTTTTATGTTATTCTATTGGTAATTCTAAGTCTATTGATTCTATTAATACTAACCCTACTGATGATACTTTTGAGAATGTTCCTAGTGATCAGGGAATTCCCAAACGGCTTCATACAGTTCGTGACCATCCCCATGAGCAAGTCATTGGCAACCTACTTGATAGTGTCAAGACGAGATCTCAAGTCAACTACTTCGCTCATTGTGCCTTTGCCTCCTCAATTGAGCCAAAGAATATTAACGAAGCATGCGAAGATAGTGCTTGGATCCTAGCCATGGAGGAAGAACTCATTCAGTTTGAGAGGAATGAGGTTTGGGAGCTTATTCCATTGCCTTCGAAGAACCACACCGTTATAGGAACGAAGTGGATTTTCAAGAACAAGACCGACGAGAACCAAATCGCCGTCCGGAACAAAGCTCGGTTAGTAGCTCAAGGCTACCGGCAAGAGGAATGTATAGATTTCGAAGAATCCTTTGCTCCGGTGGCTAGATTAGAATCTATTAGGTTGTTGTTATCTTTTGCATGCCATAAAGATTTTAAACTCTTTCAAATGGATGTTAAAAGTGCGTTTTTAAACGGAGATGTCGTTGAGGAAGTTTACGTTTCTCAACCTCCGGGTTTTATAAATGAAAATTTTCCAAATCACGTTTTCAAACTTAAGAAAGCACTTTATGGTTTGAGACAAGCTCCAAGAGCTTGGTATGACTGCCTAAAGAACTTTCTTTTGGATTTGGGTTTTAAAATGGGTGAAGTTGATTCTACACTTTTTGTTAAGTATTCGAATCATGATATTATTTTAGTTCAAATTTATGTTGATGATATCA